>CM047816.1:11874161-11994161 GCA_026214975.1 Gentiana macrophylla | reverse complement strand
TCCTTCTGTATAGCGGGTGGTCCAAGTGAACTGGCAGTGGGGAAAGGAAAGGGCGACGGTGAACCGGACAGAAGATTGACGACCCGTCAGACTATTAACCCACCAAAACATCTAACTGACGGGTCGTTCGTAGTCAATCTTCCAGGCGGTATCAGATGGACGCCATTGAAAAAATTCCCTCAACCTTTGGAAAAGCGTTTCAACGACCGGAAATACGAACAAGAGGCGCCACCCGCTATATATATTCTACTACAGTTTGTACGTTGGAGGATCGAGTGTAGATGAAAAGGCGGACAAAGCGTATTTCGCCGCCTCCACGAAAATATGAAAGAGCTAGATGGAGCGGTATGTATCTTTGTGAAATCATATTCATATTTATGAAATTTTCATATGTTTGATTTGCATCATCTGCACCTTATTTTTGAATGCGGACGACATGTGGATGGGTACTGGACTAATACGCCGTCAACGGAAGCATATCCGGATGCCTTTCATCCCAATTCGACCGTCATCTCTCTGCAGGCTCGCTTGATTTTTGCACACTTGGAGGAAGGACCAAGGAAGGACGCTTTGAGGCGGTAGAGGTTTGAGATGATATGAGGGAGATGGCGTCAAAATGGGATGTAAACTCGGTGGTGTACATGCCCTGGGCCATATATCACGGACACTGGCTCGCTATTCAATTTTCTATTCCAAAATGGCAGGCCTTAGTGTTCGATTGTGCTGGCGTGGACAAAGTACGAATCGCACCTTGAGAAATCCATGAAACTTTGAAACACTTTGGTGTGGTGTTGAGGAGAGTGCTTGAGCGAATGATCGACTACGTAACCACCCAAAAATGCTTGATCCATGGCGACCTCCTGTTCTGTCGCCGAATAGTTAAAGCCGAGAACGTACCACAAATGAAAATCCCGTAAGTGTTATTAACGTCAATGTATTTATAATACTATATAGTGTACATTATTTTATTATCAAGCGATTAATCGAAATTTACAATGCATGCGAGGGGTGATTGTGGGGTGTATACGGTCAAGTTCATCGAGCATATGATGCACTCCACTACGTTTGAACCGATCGGACACGAAAACATGATGTTATTTAGACATAAAATGTCTGTGCAGATGTTTAATCAGTGCATAGATCTTTAGATATGTAGTTATTTTTTGTGAATTTGATGTATATGGCATGACATTTTGTTTGTTTTATACCAAGTTATGTCGTTGTAATATTTATATTAACTTATGTTTATATCGGCTCGTTTTTTATGTTAGTTTCTTATTCAGTTGATTTATTTTTTTGGGATAGACTAGTGTAATGGGACACTACTCTTGATATTATATTACGGGACGGACTAGGCTTCACATACTTACACCTCTTGATATTATCACTCAACGCCTTGATATTCAGCTCATTCCAAGTAGTACGGTTTACTCAAAAGTTTATCTATTACATGAGGCAAATGCACTTCCTCGTTTATCTATTACATTCATCATCGACCAGAAGTTTCAGTAAGACATGTAGATTACGAAATCAAGAATTTACTTTAGAAACAAAGAGATAAATATATATAAATACAGTACATTAAACTTTAGAAACAAAGACATAGAAGAGCCAAAGCCTAGACAAACCAAGGAAAGTCACAAAAGGTAAACCATGCGTCTGCTCCTAAACAAACCACGGAAAGTCACAAAAGGTGATTGGGATACTTTCCTCACCAATGTCATCATTGTCATACTGCATACGTGAAATTCTCTTGCGAGGCGGTGATAAGAAATGGATAATCTGAGATAACCATCACCAAGCATGTTAAGCGATATTTCACCAATCCTACGAACGATATCACTTCCAAAATCAACTTCACGCGTTAAAAGGCAAACGAAAAAGCTTTTAAGGCATTGCTCGGATTAAAAGTGTGTGCGGTACCATACACGCTACTACCAATCCATTCGAAGTAAACAGACCATTCTTCAGGATAGTCGGGATACTCAAGGCGATTCTCGGAATTCGTAAAATTGGGTGTCCGAGATTTGGTTGCTTCGAGTTCGGTATACGATAGTAGCGATTGATCCAATCCGATGAAAGAAGACATTTACTCCACGCAGCGTGTACACCCTGAAGTTGGTATGGCGCATCAATTTTAGACCTCACCAAAGTGTAGAATTCACGAACGATTGATCGATTCATAGTGGAGGTAGGTGGGGACTCTTAGCGAGGCGCTCCAATGATCTTCTTCGTATGAATCTCGCATCTGGTAGGTAGGGTATCCCATTCCATCCTCTCTCTCTGCAACAACGGCAATATCATGAAAATATGTAGACCAATTGACACGCTCGTGTTGTGTTGTGAACCGATATAGCAGCGTATCCTCGTCATACACATAAGGTATACTAGGGTGACTCACTTGGGTGGTGAGGATGCCAAGCCGGAGAATTAGATTATCGGGATTGTATATCCGAATGTACGAAGGAGGGAATCGAGTCGAGACATTTTCACGGAGTTTTTTAAAATGTGGTGAGAGGTACAAGGTGGGAAGATTCTGAGCAAAGGAACTTGAAGAACGTGAGGACTAATGAGAGAGGAGAAGGTATAGAGGGGGGTTATATTGGCGTAAATATGAGTTAAGACCGTTGGACAGTTGGACGATTACTGGGCCCCACATGAGTTAAGACCGTCCGAATTGGACGATTCCGTCCAAATTAGAAGATTCGGTATAGTGCAATAATAGACAGGGCCCCACACGTTAGATATCTTGTTCATATATGACCGTCCAAATTGGACGACGCCGTCCAAATATTGGACGGTTCCGTCCAAGTTAGTGTGTGGATATATACGTCCATATGCATTTGGACGTGTCCCATCGAACTGACAAATGTGGTCACTATCGGCGGGTCCCACCTTTTCAATGGTTATGACTTATGCATTTATGTCAGGGCCGTACAGATAGGTATAGTGCAATAATAGACAGGGCCCCACACGTTAGATATCTTGTTCATATATGACCGTCCAAATTGGACGACGCCGTCCAAATATTGGACGGTTCCGTCCAAGTTAGTGTGTGGATATATACGTCCATATGGTGACTGTGGGGTATACAATGTCAAGTTCATCGAGCATTTGCTGCACAAAAAAAACCTTCCGGATTCAGACGGAATCCAATTAATGTCAAAACATAACTAGCCATGTTCTCCAGTCTGAAGACAAGACTTGACACTGTACCTATGTGTCCTACCTATATGTCATGTGTGGTCACTATCGGCGGGTCCCACGGCTTCAAGTGGTTGTGAGGTATAAATTTAAGCAGGCCATATAGGTACAGTACAGTGTTACTATAGACATGACACTGTACAGTGTAGTCAATGTCAGGTTATAACCATGTTGTCCAGTATGAAGACAAGACATGACACTGTACATATGTGTCCTACATATATAACATGCGTGGTCACTATCGGCGGGTCCCACACTTCAAGTGGTTGTGATTATTGCATTTAGGCAGGACACATATATGCGATGTCACTATAAACGAGGACCCACACGTCAAATGGTGGTGAGTTATGACCGTCCAAAATTTGGACGGAATTCGTCCAACTTTAGACAGATTCCGTCCAAAATATTGGTTAGTGAGTGAATTCGGACGGTTTCAATACTTTCAATCAATCAATGTTACATACATAAAAAGAAAGAGTAATGATACATTGGCTTTCATACAAGGCTTACAAACTTAAAAAGAAAGTGAGTAATGATACATTGGCTTAAATAGGATAGGACGACGTCTTAATAAATGCTCTTCAATGTCTACTAATCACCACATTAAACACGACATGATTTTCTATAGGTTCATCAACGACTTCAAAGGTGCATTCATCTCCAACATTTAGGTCATTGTCGGTAATGAAATCATTCAACCCGCTTAAACGAACTTGTTGATAGTTTGAAATAGAAGCTACAATTCTAGCACGCTATGATCCCCCTGTGGCAATTCGTAGTTCAGCCTTCTTGTTTCGTAACATGTCGTTTGTTCTAGCAAATGGCATGGAATATTCTACAAATCACAAACAATTTTAAATCTTTGTTAAAAATTGCAATGAGGAAGAAAGATACACAAGAAAACAACTAAACGACATCAAATCCATCTCTCACCACATAACCACGTGAAATTGCCCGTTTGCAGCGTCATCGAAAATGGGGATTTTGGTGACTTGCACTCGCATCATCTTCTTCACCATCGGAAATTGAAAAAAGTCTTCTCACAAGAAGTGTGATCCAAAGCACAATAGTGTCGAAAATGAAATTCCCTATGTGTTCAAACACTATAAACTCCCCCTCATTCAAGTCATGAGCGGCCACATACTCCTCCCAACCTTCCCCAAAGAAACAAAGAGTTCCATTGTCTGCGGCTCCAATCCTCACTTCCCGTATGTCCCTAATCGGCTTCGAGAGCGGTCATATCTATGTTCCCCATCGTGTCATTCCACCTATTATACCATCTTTGGAGGTAGCGTCTATGAAAAAGAAACACATCATGTTGGTTCAATCATAATATAAGTTATATAAATGTAAGTTAATTAATAATGACATACCAAACTTGTAGCGAAACCGCCATCAAGAACTTTAAAGAAACTTGGAAAATCCATGTGCTTCAGTGTATAGTAAAAATAACCGAAGTTCTTTTAATTGTTCGTTCTTGTATGATTATTTGGGATGTCTCATAGTATATATAGGGAGAATGGGGCGGGATGAATATGATGTCACACGATCGTGTCATGTGTGGTCGCCGTCCAAATATTGGTAAGTGAGTGGATTCGGACGGTTTCTATACTTTCAATCAATCAATGTTCTTTGTTGAATCCGTCAAATGGTGGTGAGTTATGACCGTCCAAGTTTCCGTCCTAATTTAGACGGATTTCGCCAAAAATTCGACGGAATCCGTCCAAAATATTGGTAAGTGGATTTGGATTCGGACGGTTTTATACTTTCAATCAATCAATCAATGTCGAGGTTAAATGGGCCTGATTTTCCAATTTCACAGGGCAGTACACATAGGTATAGTGCAATAATAGACAGGGCCCCACACGTTAGATATCTTGTTCATATATGAACGTCCAAATTGGACGACGCCGTCCAAATATTGGACGATTCCGTTGAAGATAGTGTGTGAATATATACGTCCAAATATTGGACGTGTCCCATCGAACTGACAAATGTGGTCATTATCGGCGGATCCCACCTTTTAAAGTTGTTGTGACGTATGCTTTTATGGCAGGGCAGTACACTTACGTATAGTGCAAAAATAGACAGGGCCCCACACGTTAGATATCTTGTTCATATATGACCGTCCAAATCGGACGACACCGTCCAAATATTGGACGATTCCGTCGAAGATAGTGTGTGAATATATACGTCCAAATATTGGACGTGTCCCATCGAACTATCGGCGGGTCCCACCTTTTTGGAAAAAAATCTATATATTCACAAATCCTCTAACAACCATTCATCTCTCTCATTTCTCATTTATTTTACTCTCTCATTATCTCATCTAGTGTTCCCTTCAATGGCTAACCCACATGCTCCCGTGTTCATTTCCAACGAGGAAATTGATTTGTCGTTGGATGAGCAGTCTCTCATAAGCCATTTTAGAACGAGAAGAGAGAGGCGTGAGTACGTGACTAAGCTGGATGGCAAGAGTGTAGTTCGGAGAGGCGATTGAACATAGATAGTCTTCCTACTTTGATTGCAAACTTGTTTTGAGATAACGGTTGGCATGGTGTCCCCAGGATGCCAATAAGCTTTCAACACGTGAATCGGTCTATTGTGCGTGAATTCTATGCTTGTCTATCTACCTCACGGATCAATGAAAGGTGCGTCATTGTTCGGCGTGCGTTCCCGTCGTTTTAAATAATGCATAGATCAACAACGAGTATGACATTCGAGAATATCCTCGGGGTTTGGATTTCTTTCTATTTCCGATGTTCCGAATTACTAGAGCGTGACATGTTTGTTTTGTTTGGGGAGACTCATCTCGTAGGAGCGTGTGAGGCGTACCCGCCCTTCACCCTGGTCATGGCGCGGTCGATTTCTTCCTTTCTTCATTATGTTCTTGGCCACCAATATGTATGGCACGGTGAACTACACCTACCTTCATTTGATTTGTATGCACTTGCGCACGCATCCATTACATCATACTTTGGCGTCGGAGAGTATATTCTCCGAGGATTCGACGAGATAGCAAATGACAACGCAGGTGATGGATATATATTTTTTCCTATCTCATCACGGCTATATGCGTTAGGTCCGCTTGAAGTGCGGAATATCTTGGCGATGATGTTTCATACGGTCATGATGAGCGACTATATATTTGTTGTATAATATTTCGTGTTGAGTAATCTTTTTCTCGCAATTGTAATGCATAATATTTGAGTGCTAGTGCTAATCTTTTTCAATGGAGTTTGATAATCTTAATATTGATAATCTTAATAAATTTATTATTTTCAATTTGCAATTTTTTTAGTGATAAATAATGATAGATACAAAGGATAAAATAACCATTCATTACACGATTAGAGGCAAATACTATGAGAAGCACAATGTGATATAAAAATTACATAGTTAATCTCGCAGAGTTTTGTACCATCATTTACTTTCACATTCGCTCTAATCGTTCCGTGATATAACAATGTGATATAAAAATTACAATAGCTTATGTAAGGTAACAATTACAACTCACCCTCTAATTGATATAACAATGTCAAAATCAATGTGATAAAACAATTGCAAGCAAACAGAATAAAAAAATTATATGTTACAATCATAATGTCTTATAAAATTAAATAAAGGTTTATTCAATTGGGAACAACTGCACGAGCGGGACATCTATTCCTTCTATGTCCAGGGTTACCGCAATTCGAGCAATTCTACCGGAACTGGAGTTGTACTCTCTGTTGGCATTACGCTCGTCCTAGCACTGTAGGCTCACCTTGAGAAGGAATCCTCAAGGTCCTAGGTCGGCCCCGCCTAGCTCCCATCCCTGATTGTTTCTCCTCCTTCCTCACTCTGAGGCTCAAGGCGGAGTGAGGAAGGTTTTTTTTATCGGTCGGGAAGAATCCAATCATCCTCCACAGAACCGGGAAAACACGTCCTTCATATATACGTTGTAAGCAGCGACTCTGTAGTAATGGGAACAATAATCATAGGGACTCTCACAGCGGTGACTTATAGCGGCACAAGCATGCACGCAAGGTAAGCGTAGTCACGAAGCGCCCGCAATAACATTCTCTCTTACGCATATTCACTTTCTCACTAGAATCGATGTCTCCAACTTGATATCTGGTCTCGGTCGATACTATGCGGTGTGAAATTCTTTACGCACGAGCAACATCATTCAAGAACTTTTCAGGTTCGGGGCTAAGGCGGTGCGGCAAGATTCGCGCTTTCTCTCCTCTCGCAATGCCACCGCCCGACACAATGCCCGGATGTAATCAAAGAGATTCACGATACTCATCTTACGTGCATCCACGATCACATTGTTGAAGCTTTCAACATAGTTGCTTGTCATGATTGAGTAACGTGTCTTTGGGGAATTGTGATCGGCCCATTTGTCGACTCCAATCTCCGTAGGTAACGCGATACTGAGTTTGGTTGGGTCGATATCCATGTCTATTATCTTACGGAATAATATTTGAAAGCGCGTTTACGAATACGTATAAGCCGCTTCCCGGAAGGTGAATGGACAATATCCCGTGCTACCAAATTTTTATTCGGAGTTCATGACAATGTGGTGGTAGCGATAGGCATGGTAAGCGTTTGGAAATATTCGTGTAACGACTCAATTATACCGGACCTCATGCGAAATGAAAACCAAGTCGATCGTTCCCCAATTATCGACTTCAATTTAACCATGAAATAGGTCCAAGCATGAAGGCTCTCTCCGTCGGTCACAAAGATAAGCTAACGGAAAGATATGGTCGCCCGCGTCACACCCACCGCTACTAACAATGTCCCTCGCACTTTGTTTTAAGATGTGTACCGTCCACAACTAATATTGGCCGGCAAGACTTAAACCCCTCAATACTTGATCCTAATGCCATGAAACAATACTTGAACACGCCAAGCGCATCGGGGAACAATGTACGTAATGGTTCCTTCATTCTCTACCTCCAACATGTAAAAGTAGGCGTATAATTTACAATACGACATTTCAACGTTTCCGCCCGATCGGTTCCAATGCTTTACATCTACATTGATACGCCCTTTGATAATTCGGTCTATGTTGAGCGTTTTTTCACCTCGGCTTGTAAAACTTTTGTCGTGAATCCATTTGCCGAGTTTTATGAGGCTATCCCTTACTTAAAGCGACTATAGGTCCGGGCTTGGCACATCTCGTGATTGTCGGTTAGTTGCTCTAGTCCACAAGTGTGGGTTTCGGTGTCGCGGTTATCTCAAAATTCATGCAACGTTGTCCGTCCCTTGCGTCCACATTCAAATCAACAACCTCTTACCGACAACCTTCCATTCGCATCGGTCGGAAGTATAACATCGTAGTTTTAACGTTTCTGAGTACGACTGGCGAGTTTCCACATATAGTCATGCCTCGGTGCGTGGTAACTCATTTTATCCTTCATATCCTCCTTGTCTCTATACCTTTTACCGATGAACAATACATCCGGATTATCGGTGCAAAGCGTCTCAAAGACGTGGACATGGAGGAATTTGGGAAAGGTCCATTCGGACCGAAATGAGCACCTCTACTGCGATTGACACTTGCCATACCAAATGTGTGACCACGGTCGGTGTTACATTGCAAAGGTGCGGTCGAGATAACTCGTGAAAGATCCGCCGATAGTAGGGCCCGGTTGCATCGGTGCTTGCATCTAGTTCGCATAAAGCGCCCCATCTTGTGTGTGGGTCGTCGATCTACATTACGCTGAGGCGTTCGGCTTTATTCATAGATGCACACATCCGACCCATACGTTGTTCATTGTCACGGTAAGTCCAATGGTGACTAATGATATTTGCAATAAATCCCCAATCATAGCCACGTTCACTCGACACATCAATTACTTGATCACCGAAACATGTATTCGTTTGGATGACATTTTCATGAGGGTGAGGCGGTGGAGTTTGTACAACATCATCACGGGATTGCGAATATTATAAAGTTCGGTGTAAAATCTTCAATCCTCTATCAACTATCGGTTCTTCATTTAAGTTAAATGTGTTTTCCAACTGTCTTCCGGCTCATCATCATCAATAACTTGATTCGGCGTTAAACACGATTTCACTGAGTTCTTGTCTCTACGCACATCACGAAGGTATGCTATCCATGTCTCGTCATCCGAAACATCAATCGGTCCTCATGATTTGGATACAAAAGTTTCATTACCAATCTATTTTTGGATACATCAATTCCTACTTTCGAACATACTTTACTGTTTGACGTCATCCAATGTCGTATCGTTACTTATAAGAATCATATAAAATGTTCCTTTTCTATAAGACCATCTGTCGCTTCTTTCATCATATTTCCACTCTCCATAAATGCAAACCTAATAGACAAAATGTTGTCATCTGTGAAAGAATTAAAATTTTGCATTAGTTTTTACTGTGAAGAAATGAATATGAAATAATAATATTTATACATGGGGGGGTGTGTGTGTGTGTGTGAGTGTGTATATATATATATATATATATATATATATATATATATATATATACACACGTATATAGACACATATGTATTCATTCATATATCCACATACATTTACATTTACACACATATATATACACACACACACACACACACACACACACACACACACACACACACACATATATATATATATATATATATATACACAATATATAGACACATATGTATTCATATATATACACATATACATACACACATATTTATGTACGTATATATATAGGTACATAAATACACACTTATATAGACACATATGTATTCATACATATATACACATACATTTACATATATATATGTACATATATATATGTACATATATATACACGTATATAGACACATATGTATACACTTAAACACACATGCATATACATATATATACCCATATATACAAGTACATACACATATATAGACACATATATACATACATATGTATATACATATGCAAATATATACATATATGTACACATATACTATTCATCTGTTTATTGTTTTTGGTATATAATCGTTGTGTTCTGTTGTGTTGTAACGTCGTCGAGGGTAAGAAAGCATAAATTATGGTTTTACCACGTCATAGAATACTTGATGATGGCGAGGAGAGCGAGAGGCCCGTCGGGCGGCGGAACGGACCTTATATTTTCGATCTAAAGGGTGCCTCACTTCCGTCTGAGGATTACCAGCAGTGCGAGGACGAGGAAAGATGCTCTATTGAGCATACCTAATGAAATTTTCTACGAGCTACCTACCAGAGCCCTGATACAAAGCACTGGAGATTAGGCATGACACAATGGATCGAAGGAATCGAAACACCCTAGGAAAGCATGCAATTCTAAGAACCTCGTCAGCCGAGCGCGTACCATAGAATTCGGTCACGAGATATTGATTTTGTTTTTCAAACAACGATGAGTGTGTCGTTTGGTTCAATTTTTTTAATTAACATAATCTATTACGCTAATTTAAAAAAATGTTCTCATACTATTACAAAATTCCGTAAAAGCAGATACCATATATTTTCAAAGCGGATTTGGCATCTTTCTACAACAACAACATAATCAACTAATAACCAAACCAATAAAACACGCTTGCTTCAACAATGGTGAAAATGTATATAATCAAAATATCAATTCCATTATCAAAAAATAACATCAAAATTAATCATTTCTCTACCCTAAATAAATACTTTTATACTACACAGCGCTAATTGAACAAAATTTAAACAAACACGATAAATAAATTTTTCATTAAAAACAAGTAACAATAAAAACAAACACGCTAATTAAACGCGCTTTTAACATAATACATTCATGTGAACAATTAACAATAAAAACAAACACGATATATAAATTTTTTTCAATCGTAAATAATTGCTAGGTGAATGAATGCTTACCCATTTCTTTGCAAAAACAACCCCGGTATTGATTGTTTTATTGTTTATTTCGTTTGAAGGACCACAAACTCAACAATGGTGATTTTTGGAGTCATTAAGCAGTGAAGACAGAGGTGGTGAAAGAGTAGGTGAAAAAGTAAATAAAACTTGATAAGGTTCTTTGAAAGTGGACGAAACCGTCAAATTGATTCAACACGTCCAAATTTGACGGTGCGTTTCACTTACATCGTCCAAATTTGGGCGATTTGATGAAGGTTTGAAAAAAGTGTACGGTTTTCGTCCGAATTTGACGGTTCCGTCCACATTTGGACGGTTTTTGTGTATTTTGGACGGTTTTTGTGTATTTTAGAAGGTTAAATGCATGTCAATGGAAATGGACGATATGCGTACAAATTTGGACGTTTTTGACCCAATATGGACGACTTCTTCCAAATTTGGACGTTTTACTCGAAAAACAATTAGAGGGTCTGCCACACCTAAAAAAAAATTGTGTTGCTACAGTTGCCTGAAATGCCAATTTCCCTTAAGGTAACAGGTGTAGATAAAGGGATACCCACGACTTTCTCTCTCTCACTAAATTTTCTCTCGGCTAGCTCTCCATCTCCGGCTAAGTCTTCGACGCGGCGATCTTTATTCTTTGCCGGCGTCGGCTTTATGTATATAGTTTCCGTTTGGTTTTTCCTTTTTGCTTCTGATCTGTGAAGTTTTGAGGTTCGTGGTGGCTCTCGTTTCGTCATCCTCCAGATGTGTTTGTCCTGCGTCTTGTTTGGAGCGGTGTGATGCGGATCGGTAGCCTCCCTTTTGCTTTTACCTTGAGCCTTGCAGATCCATGAATTAGTGTTGTTTTGGCGGCTGATCGGGGCTGCAGATCTGGTGCTGGTGGCAACGGTTTCCGGTGGAGGTCCGGCGGTGACCGGTGGCAGTCGTTTCTTCTTGCGGTCTTTGTTGGCGGTTCACCGTCCTTCCCCTGCTGGTTCTTCGCTTCTAATTGAGACAGGCGGCATGGCTGTTCCCTTACCGGATGGTGCTATTCATCGTTGTGCGGCTTACATAACACCGTTAAGGCTTCGGGCTCTTAATTGGCGGTTATGGTAGTCGTTCTTTTGGCGGAGGCGTTAGTCATCTCTTACGGGCTTCGCTCTCTGCCCGGGGGGCGGCGGTCGATGGCGGTGGGTGCTTGTGGCGTCTATCTTGGTCCTTGGCTTCAGTTTGCTGATTTGTTTTACTCTCCGGCGGCGCTGCTAGCACGTTGTTAATATTATTTAGTTGGTTTGTTTTTTTGATGTTGTTTTAGTTTCGTGTAGGTGTCGGTCGAATAATAGGTTGCCGAGAGGATCCATGTGTCTGAACGCCTTCCTATGGAATTATTTCTTTTGGAAAATTTCCTTCTGTTCAGCACCCTCGATTTCGACCTATTACTCGGCCTTGTTGTATTGTAGGTTGCTTAGTGTGCGGCTAGGCCGCGTTGTAGTGCGGGTTTTACCGCGTTGTAAGTTCGGTTTATCTGATTTCAATAAAGCTTTCGTATTTTGTGGAAAAAAAAGGTAACAGGTGTAAACAAAGACTGAATTTACTTTTTTTTTTATTTTTATATTTTCTTATACCCGAAACGAAAGATTTCATTCAAACAATCAAACAAACAAACAAATTACAACCGGACCAACGCCGGGAAATAGCCGAACTAAATCCGGATCACCACCAGCATAAAGCTGAACCACCACCCTAAGAAACAAAAATAAAAGACATGGGAGAACATATATCGACCAAATTCTACCTCATTATAGAGGATTTGATTTGGTAACATAATACGATTTCCAAACTTGTCCATAACATTAACAAACTAAAACAAGCTAAAACCTAAAAATCTGGAGTAGACGACCATTACCGACTTGATCCAAAGACAAGCATAAACAGACTGAAAATAAACCAAAAGACACGAGAGAACAATTTCAAACACCGACAAATAGGTCCAAAACAAACGCCCGATTCACCAAATCACAACCCTCTTGGCGGACACCACCAAATTATGTCTCCAATTTCAAATCACATCCATGCCCGCAAAAGCGGCAACTTGGCGCCTCTAGCAATACCAGTTCAAGAAAGACCCGGAAAGTCAAGATCGGCGAGGAGGAAGACAATTCTTTGCCGGACCGCCAAGAGAAGAAGTGGCGGTGACCACCAAACGCCTCCACGAACCGCCACAAAAACAAAGAGAAACAAAGGAACGGGATGGAACAAAGGGAGGGAATACAATAACCGTCAAAAGAGGCTCAGATCTGCGGAAAACACCACATGCAACCCCAAAGAAATGAGGAAGAAGATGAATCAAGAATTTGAACCGCAAATAAGCATCAACGACCAAAAAGAAGACTAGGAGAGGAAGGAAATAGGAAATAAACTAGGAAAGTAAAAGTTGGACGCTTGGCAAATGAGGCGCATGGCGTCAGGAAGATATCGGAAGAAGGACACACTTGATTAGAAAGCGGCGAGAGAAAAAAAAACTTTGAGAGAGAAATACGGCGTCACTCGATGAATTTACTCAAAAAAATAAAATAAATTGTGATGACTCATAACAATATTGCAAAGCGGAAAGCCTTGGCTTAGAGCACTCGTCATATCATATAGATTGTGTGAGATAAGATCGCCGGTGGTGAATCCCTCGCCGCCACCGTAACCGGGCCTCCGCCTCCGCCTCCGCCCGTCATATCCAAATTCCGATGGCAACACAACAAATGGCAATTGATCAGAGCCAAGAAGAGAGAGATCTCCTCCGAAGGAGCGTTGAACGACAGAAAGAAGCCTCTGACACGCCCTCGCCGTCGGCTTGGCAAAATGCGAGTGGTGTGGACATTGTAACAGGAAGATACGCAGACTCTAGCATTTATACTGTGGAAGAAGAAGATGATGACTTGGACGAGTATAAGGATGTGATCGATAATTTTATCGGACCGGAGACGGATGAGGATGCCTTGGTCATTCCGATGGAGGAGTGCCGCGATCTATGGAAGCCATGGCGAAAAGCTCTCATAATCAAGCTCCTAGGCAAAAATATAACCTACCGTTTCCTGTGCCAAAGACTCTCAGAGCTATGGAAACATCAAGGCAGAATTGAGATCACATATCTTGAGCACGGTTTCTACGTGGTGAGATTTATGATGACGCTTAAAATAGTATATCCTACGACATCAACATTCTATCCATTACGAGCTAAAAATAGTTGTTTCGACCTATAATTTGAACCATTTGAGTTGAATGTCATATGTCGGGTTCATGAGTCGAATATTTTTGCATTTAACGTTTATTTTCCCTTAGTCGATATTATTTCGTGCGTTATTTGATTATTTTCAGGATACAAATTATTGGGCTAAGCATTGTGGACAATTCTGGAGCGGACTGAACGAAGAGATTGGGCCTAGGGTATTCCAGAACCTTCCAAGTCAAGTCGGCAGAAGAAAAAAAGACAAAAATGCCCCCGATTAATCGGGAAGTACCGCCGACTTATCGAGAGTCCAGAATCTTCCAAAACGCGTTTTCTTGGACGAGGGGTGGTTCTAGGTCTTTCTAAGTCGGTTTATTTAGCTATAAATAAGAGGCATCGGCCTCAACTGTAAAATGTCCAATTAATGTACAATTTTCAAGACAAGTTTTATGCAATAAAAAGTTCTTTATTTATGTTATGAGTTCTAGTCACGGAGTCGACAGATTCGCCTCCTAGGAAAAGAGCCGAGGGAGATCTATACTCATCTTCGAGGGTATGATTTTTTTGACTTTTCCAAGATGTAGATCTGTCGTTGTTCTGTTTGACTAGTATGTTTTAATTGTTTATTTAGTTTAATTATGTAGTAGTTAGTTTATTTTACCCCATGTATGTATAGATCTAATTCGTTGGTGAAGAAATCGTGAAAAAATAGTGATTGCGTTCTTCAGATCTGCGACGGTCTATATCGCTAGATCTGAAAACCTAGTAAATTACTAGTTCATGATAATTTGCGCCAACTACGTTGATCGACAAATTTAATTTACATGTTAGTAGTCTGATCAACTATTTGCATGTCATCATAAATTAGCATGAAGGGCTGTTAGTGAAGTGTTAATTTAGACATAGTCTTGATGGATCCTTAGGAACGTGCTAGTCATAGTCGATAGCTGCCTAGGGAGGTTTTCGGTCTTGAGAGGTTAGTTGCATATAGATTGTCTGCTGTCCTTACAGTGGAAGTAGATAGAGTAAGAAGTTTACCAACGGGGATGAGTAATACGTGTTATGGGGGGAATAACTAACATTAGAAACTCTAGTGGGCTCCATTTGAATTTGTGTAATCTTGTTCGTTTATTGGCACCAGTTTACTTCTTCCTATATTATAGTTGGTCGTAGACCGTTATTGTGAAAATTCAATCTCGATTACTTTGAATTTTATGAGTCTCTGTGGGATTCGACCTTGACTCGCCAGTGCTCTACTACGATAGACCTAGTCCTATTGCTAGTAAGTGCTTTGCACGCGATCAATTTACAAGAAAAGAAGATTACAAAGTTGCTCTAGAAAAGGGCCTGTGGGTGATAATAGGGCTTTACCTTGCTGTTCGCAAATAGAAACCTTTCTTCCAGCCGGAAAATGAGAAAATCACTACTATTCTCGCTTGGGTACGATTTTCTATCCTTTCTCTTGAAATTTTTAGAGAACATCTTATAATGAAATTGGGGAATTTGGTGGGTAAATCTATCCGGATTGATCCCAAAACCGCATTCAATGAAAGGGGTAAATTTGCAAGAATTTGTGTGGAGGTGGACCTAAAAGAGAGGTTGAAATCCTCAGTGGTGATCAAGTGAAAAATATATAAAATTGAGTACGAAGGACTATCGCAAATCTGCTATAAATATGGCAAATTTGGACATAGTAGAGAAACTTGTCCTATTTTTCTTGCTGAGGAACGATTGAAGGGAAATACTGAACAAATGGGAAATGATAAGAAGAAACCCCAAGGGCCTATGTCAGAGAATCCTTATGGCCCTTGGATGATAGCAGCTAGGAGACAAAAATGGATTCCAGCTAAGGGAAAGGCTGGGCAGACACCCCATGGGCCTGAAAATACTAAAGAAACAGGAAATGGATCTTTGGAGCAAATGCAGGAAGTTTTTGTCGAATCTCAACATCATGCCAACAACCAGTCAAATGATCACATCCCAGAATTGCAAGCTTCGGGATCAAGATTCGAGGTGTTGATGGATGAAGTAGAGGTGGGAGACGTTGTACCTAATGTGGTCAAAGAATTAAGAGCATCTTCTTGGCAGCTAGAATCTCAAGGTGGTACAACATCGACTAAAGAAGTTCATAAATAAACTTCTCAAGGTATGACTAGTAAACAAAAGCAGTTATCTGAAGGAGGCGATTCTAGTAGCCATGGACTGAAAAATGCCAAGGGTAGTGACAGATCGAACCCAAAAAACCCTGACACGAGGAGAGAAATAGACCAGAGATCTGATTTGGGAATTCAAGGACAGCAGATGAAGAGGTCTTCTACTTCTAAACAGAAATCCATGGCAAGGTATGCTCTCTCAAATTTGTCAACTGATACTAATCAGCGGAATACCCCTCCTGCTCAAAGGGACTAGGTTAAAATCCTAAACAGAGCCATGCCTCTCACTTCTCCTCAACAAGGAGAGCATGTTAAAGTCAATCCTCCTGATGTGGTGCTAAATCACGGGGTTTGTGAGATGCCAAATGCCATGACAGGTTGGAATCCTTTGTACGAAAGTGAGGAGATTAACATCCACTCCTCCTCTGTCCCCTCTATTTAATTTTCTTTATGAAGATTCGGCACTTAAAATATGTTCTTAAGGATCACAAACCCGATGTGTTGTATCTGATGGAAACAAGAAGCTCTAGTGTTAGAGCTGAGGAGATTCTACACAAAACTTATTTTACGGACCTTTTTGTCGTGGAAGCTAAAGGTTACGCAGGGGGATTGTGGTGTTTCTGGGTCAATGAAGAAACTCTTATGCATTATATTTCGTATTCTAATTAATCCTTGACTATGTAGTGCTTAAGGGGAGGGATACTGACTGGATACTAACCCTTGTCTATGCCTCTCCTATCCCTAGTGCGAGAAACAATTTTTGGGACTATCATTGTAGACTTCATAGTGTTAGGAAATCTACGCGGGAACGCAGCGCAATTCAAAAATTTATTTTCTTTTAACCAGGATTGACTTTGTTTAAGCAATAAACAAATAAGCTAGTAGACGGTGATTACCTTGGTTGATCTAAAAGATCGACGCTTTGACCGTCTAAGGAGAGTAGTGGTGCACGGAGCCGCCCAAGCGTTCGGCCTCTACCGCTAGTCCACACGAACAACCCGCCGGAATCCATCATTGGATTGCTACTAGAAAAATCCGGTTGCTAGACCGACATTTTCTCTCTCTCAAAATCTCTCTCTAAGAAACTCTCTATTTTTCACAAGAACTATTAGCTCTTGGAATTGTGATGTACAAAAGAGCTAGCCAAGCCTCCTTATTTATAAGGTGACCTGCGCCCCTAGTGATTCCCAGTCTGATTGGGATTAGCTTCCTAGTAGATTGAAGAGAAAGAAAACATTTTCCTAATAAAATAAGGAAAATCCCTTTAATTGATTTATCTCATTCAATATTCAATATCTTATATTAAATATTTCTAACATATTGTCAGTATCTTATATTGACTATATTTATCTTATTACCATAAATCTATTTTTCCAAAATCAATTAATATCTAATATTAATATTATGGTAATCTTATTAATTAAATTGCACAACTCAAATGTATCCTACACACATGAATTTGGAGCCACCTTTAGCCAATATTTTGGCATCCGGAATATTCATTAATTAATAAAATATTATGATTAATTAATTCATAAAATACATGTATGTCATATATTTATATATTTTCGACATATATACATCATATCTATATTTAATTATTCAACATAATTAATATATTGTATTTAACTTATTCATAATAAATAAATACCACCATATTAATTTACCACTATAACCTTTATAGTCTTGAGATAAATCATTTCCTTATTTGGTCATCAACTATGACCACATTTTAATCCGGCTAGATGTCCATATGTGTGTGACCCGATAGGCTTCCGAATATGTTGGCCGTAGACATAAAGTGCAAATTACGAAAATGCCTTTCATGCCTAATGATCACGGGATAGCGTCTAGCAACACACCGTGACCCCCAATCATCGAAAGAGTCAAATGCAATGACTACTACCTTTCATGTGAAACAGTTACATTGTAAATTACAATCCTACCGCAGTAATAATATCCATACGATCGTATCTCGAGTGTCAATACATTAACGATCGTATCTTATAATCCGGATGTCATGCTGTCTCGAAGTAACACATTTACTCCCACCTTGTAATGTTTCACGAGAGCAAGACATTCCTTATAAGAAGGCCATTTCGGATATTGAATCCCAATCATAGGATACGCGATTCCCGGACGAACTAAAATGTATACTCCGCATGCTTCAGTATCACACCCAATCACTACTGCATGATCGCCCAGTGGATAAGGGAAATCTCAATAGTGTCAAAGCATGACAATCCACACCGTGATGCCATGAAGACTCCGGTCTTAAGGATAATTACACAACTGCCACATAGTGCGACACTTAATGTCAGTGGGTCAGTCTAAGTACACATTCTCTAATACACGTCCACGTACAGTCCAAGTGTCTCTACACTTCGATAGACGACATCTATCCCTGCCCTTAAAGACAGAAGATATCTAATACGTGCTAGCCTATTTATACTATCAATGCCCTGTTTAATAGTACATCAGCCTAGAGACATTTACGTATCAAACTTATTAAAGTGATTAGAGATCTCATCAACCATAATCGTGTATCATGGTTTCTCTACCACAGTTTAATACTAAGGACGTTATCATATAATAATTCATAATTGGTTCTTTAAAAGAATAAATATATGACAATGGAAAAGCCATTTAATATATGTATAAACATAAAGAAATAGTAGAAATGATCTGACCCGGACGGATCCGGTCCAACCCGATTGGGTTTAGGACACTATTTCAACACATAGTGTGTACTCGAAGCCGTGGTGTCTGCTGGGTGATTTTAACCAAGTTTTCTATCAACGTGATAAGCAAGGAGGTAGAAGTGTGAGAGGTTACAATACAGTTTAGCTCTGGTCCATGCTTCAAAATTGTGAACTGCTGGAAATTCCGTTTCAGGGGCCGAGATTCACTTGGGTGGGGACCACCCTTGGTAATCAAAAGATTCAACAAAGGCTTGATCAGGTATGAGTTAACTCAGAGTGGCTGGAGAAATTTGAATGTGCCCACATCAAACGCTTGCCTAGAAACATTGAGATCATAATCCTATTCTCCTGCAGACAACGACCTACGGATTCAGAAAAGAAAACGAGATAATTCTTTCTTTTTCCAGAGGGCTTGGATGGAACACATCAACTTTGAAGATTTTGTTACTAATATCTGGGATGAGAGTCTGAACATGTATGATATGATCCAGAAATTTGCCAAATCAGCCACCACCTGGAATAAGCAGGTCTTCGGCCATATCTTCCTCAGAAAGAAAAACTACGTGGCTAGGATGCAAAGGGTGGAGAATAGTCTAAAAAAATACACCCTCTCATTATCTCTCTATTCTCCATACCAGTTTAAATACAGAACTAGATGAGATCCTCTTACAAGAGGAGGGGTATTGGCATCAGAGATCACAACTCAAGTGGATGGCGGAAGGGGAAATAAATTCTCATTTTTATCACCTTTCTGCAATTAGAAGAAAACAAAAAACCATCAGTTGTCTTATAAATGATCAGGGGAACTGGCTTTATGACACGGCTGCCTTGGAGGAAATTGTGAGGAATTTTTATGTGCAACTTTATAAATCGGATTCTACTACTATGAATTTCTGGCCCAATATACACTTGCCTAGACTCTTGGATTCGGATATTCACCTATTGAATATAGGGGTTTCTGAGAAGGAAATAGAGGATGCTTTGTTTGAATTGGGTGATTTCAGGGCTCCTGGTCCGGATGGTGTTCCTGCTGACTTGGCCCATTACCTGTAACTCCCTCATCCCTTTTGTCTTTCGTGCGTTTGAGGAAGGAAAATTTGATGCTAGACTTAATGAGACAATCATTTCTTTGATACCTAAAGTAAATCCTCCTGAAAAGGTTTCTCAGTTTAGGCCAATTGCAATGACTAATGTGTGCGTGAAGCTTATATCTAAAGTGATTGCTAATCTGCTGCAACTGGTAATTGGCAAGTTGGTTAGTTGTTCCCAATCAGCTTTTATTCCTGGAAGGGGTAACACAGGTAATATTATCCTTGTCCAAGAAGCAATACATTCCTTCATGCAGAAGACAAGAAGGAAGTGGAACATGATGTTAAAAATTGATATCGAGAAGGCATATGACAGGGTTGACTGGAACTTCCTTGAAAAAATCCTGGCTGAAATTGGCTTTTCCCACAAAATTGTTCGACTTATTATGTTTTCACTTCGCACGTCTCAACTTAGGGTGCTATGGAATGGAAATGTTTTGAGTCCTATCTAGCCTGAAAGGGGCCTCAGGCATGGAGATCCCTTAGCTCCCTACTTATTTGATCTATGCATGGAGCTCTTCAGTCAATAAATTGATAAAGCTGTCAACGAAGGTAGTTGGAAACCGAATAAAGTGAGCATACATGCACCACCCCTCTCTCATATATTCTTTGCAGACGACCTGGTCCTATTTGGGATGGCCTCTCTGGAGCAGGCTGATGTCAAAAAGCGAGTTCTTGATGAGTTATGTGGCTACTCAGGCTAGCGTTTGAGCTGCAATAAATCTAAATTCCATGCATCTAGAAACACATCTCCCCATATGAAAATTTCAGATCCAACAACAACTTGATAGGCAACATATGTAGAAGTGCAGGTTTTTACCATGGCATGCCACTTCTCCACTATAGAGTTACCATAAGTAGCTTTTCTTTTATCCTAGATAAGATGCATAAAAAAATAGCCAACTAGAAACTCAAATGTCTTTTTAGAGCTGGCTACTTATTAAAAGTTCCTTAGCCACACATGCTTTTTACGCAATGCAATCTCTGAGGCTGCCTCAATCCTGCCTTGATGAGATGGATAAAATCCGTAGACGATTTTTTGGGGTGAAGAAGAAGGGGAACGTAAGATGCATACCCTCTCTTGGGAAGTTCTATGCCAGCCTAAGGATTGTGGAGGCTTGGGATTTAAAAATCTGAAGTACATGAATCTTGACTTTCTAGGTAAATTGGTCTGGCAGACACTCACTGATGATCAGTCCATATGAGTGAAAATCTTGATCCAAAAATATAGGAGTCCTTTTGAGGCTCCTAAGCCGGCCAGCTCCCCGGTGTGGAAGAGCATTTGTTTTGCAGCTGCAACTCTTAAGGATGGGTTTGGAGTGATTGATGACACCATTGTTTGGAAACATGCGAGCACAAAAAAATACTCTGTAGCTGATGGATACCTTTTGCTCTCATCTCTGGATCTTGGCCCTGCTGACAATTTTTGGGAGCAGATTTGGCATTTTAAAGGTCCTAACCGTCTGAAGTTTTTGACTTGGGAAGCTGCCCATAATGCCCTACCCACCTTGTCCCTCCTTTACAGAAGACATGTCTCCACATCAGTGAGATGTAATCTGTGTAGTAGTGATGACGAAACCTGCCTTCATGCATTCAGAGATTGCAACTTCTCACAGCGTTTCTGGAGATCCGTTGTACCTAGGCAACAATGGAACGACTTCTTCTCTCACACGAACACCAAAGAGTGGATTCGCACTTACTTAACCGGACAAGGAAGGCATAGCAAGTGGCCCTATCAATTCAGAGACATGCTTTATAGTATTTGGCACTGGAGAAATTCGATCCATGAAGTACTCCCTCCCCTTCATGTGATGCTTTCGAAGATGGAGTCACGTGTTCGAAATCTTAGACTAGCATGGAATCTCAATACTTTGTGATTGTTTTTCTCCCCTTTGAATTTTCTGTGATTTGTATTTTGTGGATTTCCACTCATTGATGAATAAATAAATGATCGTTTTTAAAAAAACCTTAGAGCACCCGCGTGGCGTCTCTTATGATTCTTTATTTTCTTGATTCCAATACCATTTTTATCTGTTTTACAGAATCTCTACACAGGTTCAACTGCATTACAACATTAAAATAACTACAAACCATAAAAAATAAGACATATTATGGAAAACACACAGGTTTTAAAGTATTTTTTGCATGCTTCAAGTCTACGCTTTCAACTGTTGGTAACCTGGTGAAAAAGATTTATGTCATGTCTCTCGTGGAATTTCACAAACATGAATCTCTCTTTGGGTCTTCTTTTTCCTTACAAAACTTGTGCATGAGCTCACTACTTTTTTGGAATAATAAGACATGTAGCTATTTGAAGAGTTTGACGATGAGCTTTAAGAGCTAGCTTAAAATGGAGCTCATGGAGTCTAGCTATGGTTAATTGGTGGTTTTAGTTTGTTTCTTTTTGGAAAAGGAATGTATGCACGCCAACTTAATTATAGTAGTTTCGTTGTAGACATGTTGAATTGTACTGGATTTATTTATAGTTTCAGTTATTTATGAATCTAGTTTAGCAGCAGTGTCTATCTTTTGGTATGTTGTCTTTATGGAAGACTTTAAGGGTCAATCCCTTGAGTCTCTGCATGTCTCTTTCTTCCACGCATTTTCTTCATTACTATGATATTACATCGATTTACGTTGATTTTATGGTTTTATCTAAAATTCAAATGCTGAGCGTCCTATTTTCGGAGAATGCCTCGGTACCGGGGAGGAGCGTTACAAGATGTCTATGCTCTCTTTTTTTAACGACGGGAGGTAAAAGAGTGACAATACATAATATCGTGTTGTGAATTAAAGAATGACGAAAATGGTCCCTGTCCCTTCAAAATAAAAAAAAAGAATGACGAAAATGGAAGAAAGACAGACATGTTCAGAATATAGTTGTTGACGAATGCGAAGGAATTTCTGTAGGTAATTAATGCACTCCCCTCCTCCAGATAGTGTGAACCTGGTGCACCCACTTCTGGTCACTTGAAGTTCAACACAGATGCAGCTGTGGCTGTCAATAGTTCGGGTGTTGGGTTGGATTTTTGCGACATCATTGGTTCGATGATGGCATCATTTTCGTTTCATCTTGACCTTGGGATACAACCAGAACTTTTGGAGATGAGGGCGATTCTTCTAGCGTTGCAGGAGGCTCAAAAGTTGGGTTTTTGTCATTGGTGGTTGAGGGTGATTGTCTGTCCTGCATCCAAGCACTTTCAAAAGCCTCAACGATTTCTCGGTCTTGGGATGTTTGGTGGAGGACTGTCTATCCGTTATTCCGTCCTTGTCCCCCTTAGATTTTTATTTTGTTAAGTGTACTGGCAATGAGCCAGCACATTTGTTATCTAGGTATTGGTATTTTTCAGTGGGTCATTGTTTGGGGAGTGTCACCTCCGTATGATGTTCCATTAGCCTTTTTGCAGATTTGATTTAATAAAATTGGTTTTTCTTGAGAAAAAAAAGGATATTGTTGAAATTATTTTCTGAATAATGAATTGCCTTAAAAATAGGTTTGAACAACATATCAGATTTAGTATAAAATTTTCTGAAATATAGCTTCTGAGTTATTCTTTCTAACGAAAGATTCTGTAAAATATAAATAATGAATCATAAATAATACGCGTTCTGTGAAATAGAAGAAAAGTAATGTTTGTTACTCTGGAATTGAGAATTTGTAAATGTAATTTATGCTTTTAGTTGTGTTTTTTTTATTAATTTATTACTATTTCATTTTAACTTGTAACTTCCAAAATACATGACTGAATAGCGCAAATCACCATCATCTTTCAGTCAAATTTGAGAGTTGTCATTCATATTTAAATTTGGCAATTTTGCTACTTATATTGTGTAATATTTTGCAAAAATCACATCTTTTTTAATTTCTCGTTGACTTGAAAGAAAATACGCGACCGAGACTCATTCTCCCGTAAATCTAATGTGCTTTCAATCTAACACAACATTTTCATTTTCTTATATATATTTTTATAATCAACTTTTGTTGTCTTCCTCCCTTCTATTAAAAAAACCTTGTCGACTACACAGTTTTCAACCACGTTTTTTCAACAACCTTAATCTCTACTAGAAGATATGACAACGGGTTGGGAATGAAAATGCAATTTGGAAAAATAAAATGGATAGTGAAAACACGTTGTATAGAATTGAGAAATGAAAAATAAAAAATGTTTTATTGTCGGGAATGAGATTAAAATATATAATAAATATTAACAAGGATGTGCTAAATGATGTGCCGTTAGATTTGCGGGAGAGTGAGGCTTGGCCTTGTATTTTCCATTTAAGTTAAATGAGAATTTGAAAAGGGTGATTTTTGCAAAACACGGCATTACATAGGTGGCGAAATTGTCAAATGTGAAGATAAGTGGCAAGTTTGCTAAAACAAAGAAGAAGATGAGTGGCAAGTCTCAGACATGACTGAAAAATAGGGGTATTTTTGCAAAACGTGGCAAAACATAGTGTTGGATCTAACCGTAAGTGATGAATCACTTTGATCCAGGATCGTTTATGCTAAACTATCAAGAATCTGAACTAAAGATGAAAACGAAAGCATACGAATGAGTAGTCTTTGTAAATCTCTCGTAGGATCCGATCTTACAGATCTACACACTTCTCGAAGGCTGTTCAGAGAACCCCTTTGAAATCCTCTGTAATCTCTCTCGATGATGGGAGATGAAGAGTTAGAATAGTGTGTGACCTAGGGACCATGACCCCCTTTATATAGTTAATTATATTTTAGGTATTTCGATTCTACCCATCAACGAAAGTAAATTACCTCTTAGTCTCTACACATAAAGGCCCACACCCTAATGATACATCATAACCCAATAACCATAAACCATATTAGATCACTTTTACATCGGGCTAATCTTTATTTGCAGTCCATAATAAATAATTATTTCACATATAAGCCCAACGTTGGATTAATGATCCAACAATCTCCCACTTGGGCTATATGTGTAACCTTATAATTATTTATCATAAGATAAACGAATGAGCGCTCAACTTTCTTTGTCATCACAAAAGAATGTATCAATAACAATCCCGTCCATCAATCCCATCAACATAGGACCAAAGCGCGCCTTCGTCACATCTGTCGTGACGGGACCCATCAATGATCACATATGCTAATAAAAATGAATGACATGGATCATGATGTGGATGCGTGACATGAAAAATAACATGACATGTGATCTTAACATGTATATTTCCAAGCTGGTCCACCTTAAACTTAATGAGATCAAAACCGTATATCGAGATCAAAGTGTGAACAACAAAACTTTAATTTCTGCGAGAAATAACCGTAAGCGTAACTTTAACCATAACCGAAACAAGCAAAAGCGTGGTTCATATCGAAACAAGCGTTATCAATTACAAACTCCCACTAAACCACGAGTATCCTTAATCGACATGACACCCGTATATGAGCAATATGCTCAAGAACATCTTGGGTGGCTATTCCATAGTGAGTGGATCCACAATAATGGAGTTTGTCATGATATGTTCAATAGACACCCTTCCACTTTGAACTCTATCTTCAACAACTAGGAATCATATAACAATGTTCTCAGACATTGATGAGTTCCAATCGTTATAGGGAAAAACACTGCGGAACTATTATCACAAGAATCCTTAATGGTCCTTATATGACCAAAAACTCGCAGCCCGAAATTTCCGCATCCATATCCCATCACTAGTGGCTTCAAAAGCCCCGAATTTTGTCTCCAAAGTCAAATAAGTCATAAGTGTCTGCTTAGCACTTTTCAGAAGAGAGAAAAAAAAACTTCTTCTTTTGACAAAATGAAGACATAACCTTATGTGGATTTAAATATATCTTTACATCCACCAAAATCTAAGTCAGTATACCGAATGATCTCTAACTTTTCTGACTCCAGATATGTGAGCATCCTAAATTTTGTTTTCTGTAAATAGTTTATAACCTTATAGGCTGCAACCAAATGATCATTTCCAGGATCTTTTAAGAATCTGCTCAACCTGACTAAAACGTACGTAATAACCTGATACGTACAAACATGAGAACACAATAGATTCCCAACAACCGAATGAAGGGGAATCTTTTGCATTTCCTCCTACTTTAAATCGTTAGAAAAAGCATAGTTTGACACTAAAATTGTCTCACTTAGACATAGGGGTACTATGTAGTTTACAATACATCATGTAGAATCTCATAAGAAAACTTTACCGATATAGTCTGTTTGTAATGATCCAATAATACCTCAGGAATAATCCTAATATACATGGATCCTGAAACTGAATTAGCGTCACCTAAATCTTTCAACTCAAAACTGCACGAGAGAGAAACGATTTAGTTTCTTGCTCAAAGTCTATATCGTTACGGTTATCATCGACATGTCAATCAAAAAGTATGAACCTACTCCCATTAAACTTATGATAGATACATTCATCAACCGAATTTGACTCAAAACTAAACGAGAAAATGATTTGATGAAATCTAACATACTATTGACGGGAAAACTATTTGAGTCCATAGATGGGTTTCTTTAGTTTGCAATCCATATTCTTTGCGTCACCAAATGCAAAGTTTTCTAGCATCACCAAATCAATGCCACCACTGATAAACATTGTCTTTACATCCATCTAATGTAACTCATAATCCATATGAGCAAGTAGAGCCATATTTATCATGAAAGGGCTAGAGCTTTCCATGGCTTGGGAACGGTAACCGGATCGTTCTCTATGGTTCCATGATCCTTATGCTCAAGGAGGTAAACAATATAATCATCCCGAATTGTTAACCTCAACTCTCAATTAGAGAGCTTAAGTTGTGGTGCCACTTATTTCTCATGTGGTACCTCGTATGCTCAAGTTGCTCCTATATAGGTTCTTGAGGATGTTGATGTTGCCTAATTGGAAGTTCAAGAATATTGTCATAAACCGTATCTGGCAATAGTATACATCCCATTTGGGAAAAACAAATTGTTACCAACTGCCACTGTAGGAAGAGTCATGGTTGGCTCTTCTTTAAAGACAATATTTCATACCTTATCTTACCCCCCAAACTCAATATCCTCAAGGAACCTTTCAAATCCCGTCTAATAATAATAATAATAAAATAAAATAAAAACCGGAAGTAGGACCATAGAACTTAATACCCCTGGATCTCTTAAAGGACACCACACATAATAGTTGACCATTGCAACATACCGTAGGGAATAGACATCAAGTGACCATATGTATCAATTCTAAGACGTACTTAGAGAAATCAAATATCTAATCTCCTATGTTGGTTTGTTACCCCTTAATACAACCTGCTCAGACAAAATCCATCAGACATATCATAGGGACCAAATGTTCCATCTGACACAAGCCTTTACATTCTCTTTCGAGAAATTTTCCAAAAATGCTAATGCCAAACCATATAGGAACCATCATTAGCTAACTTTGATTTGTGTCATGAAAACTAAATGCAGAGTGCTATTAAAGATACAATAGTATCTACCAAATCAAGATTATCACTGAAAGCCAAATGATTAGAACATATTTGATCTGGATCCTGGGAAGACTAAAGGTATCATCCTTAATTGAACATTAATGTCCTAATTTGTCCAATCAAGAAATGAGAAGCCGAATTCCGCCATAAAGACGGCCTGATAAGTCTTTTCCAAGTCTAGAAAATGTTCAATCTTCGGTTTCTGAATAGCCTTAAACTTTACTGCATCACCATCACCCACAAAGATGTATCTTTCAACATCAACTAGTGATCTGTAATGCTACCAAGTCCGCATAAACACACTTAAGTAAATAGAAACGCCGAAATCTATCCACCAAGTGTTGAGGCACAAAAGTCAAATGAACTCCTAAACAAACCAATAAAGGAAAATTTTAACTTTATTTGCTCAGGAAGCATGACATATCAAGCAATATTTCATTGTGTTCCTACCTATTGACATAAGAAACAACCAATATCCTTATATTGTCATTTATGCCCCTAGTGTTGAATGCCACCAGCTTCCTTAAACTTAAATTTTATTGTGCCCTTACCTTTAATGGTGACCATATTTAGCACTTTCTGGTTGCCCAAATTTCAATTATTTCACTTATTGCACTTAGTGGGAAAAATGATTCCTTCAACTCCCACATTTCCTTATGTCAGTTATTACTGACATTTAATTTACCATATTGTGCATGAAGAGAAAGAATGATAAATTACACCAGAAGGCCATCACAGATATCCAAATCAAAGACCTGAAGTTTGGAAATCAGATGAGCCATTTCCAAAATGTGCCCTTTATGTTGCATTAACCCAAGTACCTTATAGAGACTAGCTTGGACATGACAAATCACGTCTCGCCTTTCTCTTCATGGGCATTGTGCAACTTTATTTAATACAAAATTGCTTAAATAGTCACCATAATACTTATGCCACTTCTAAGAGTATCTAGAATGACTTCCTGCAAGATCACTTGACTTAACCTGTTTGATCACTCTCACTTCTCAAAGTACAAATGTGTTTGACTTTACTATCCTAACTAAAAGGTTTAAGAGGATCGTACCTAAATGTCAAGTCTAGATCCATGGTGTTAGTGGCAAGAACAAACTTGTTCTTTCTAACGCTTGATGTCATAGAAAATTAATGGAGGAATATAATGCTTCAATGAGCATATATACTTTAAAGCAGAACTTAAAGTAAATACATATAACAACTTAATTAACCTTAAGCTCACATATATAATATCCGAAGAATATCCGAAATCAAACAAATTTATGATATATTTTCCCATCACAAAATGCCGGCACAACATTAATATCTCATCTTTGGACGATAATACTAACTCGTAATTGACATCTTGGCGTAGTGATCAAACACTGACAATAAATCTTGTCAAATAATAGACCAATCTTTGGACCGTATCTATTATCCAAATGGAAACCGAATAATTGTCACATATTTATCGTGGCGTGTGTATTTGATTCGCGAATAATATCATTCCTTTGGGCCGAATACTATCGCATGAATTAATAAAAACACAAACCATTTTACACCCCACCATGAATCCATTTCCACGTAGAGTCACTTTGGCGACATATCGCTTCAACAAATCCACTTTAGAGGCGTAATAAATGCAAAATACCGCGATATATCAATATTTGACTTAACTGTATATATTGACCTTAAAAAAAAAAGTCTACCGTAATTGGGTTGCTTTATTTCTCCGGATCTTTAACTTAATATATCTGGATCAATTATTTAATAATAGAACCAACTGAATTAAAGGCCCGTAATAATAAAAAAGTCCAAAATTCCAAAAAAAACTAACAGTCATTATTAACCCAACAACAGCAACGTCTAATTAATCAATTTCCGAAAAACAAAACAAGGTCCAAGCATATATATTTTAAATGCTTGAATGGCCCATGATAGCAATTGAAAAAAACCTTACCCTATTTCATATGGGGTTTTGGTTACTACTGTAGTGGATATTTATTTAGTATGAAAGCTACTATCTTTAATTTCCATAGTGACTGCCATATAGGTAATTTGAAGCAAATAATCGTCTATGAATTTGTTATTTTGTTTCTGAAAGTAAATATTAAAAGCTACCCAAACAAGAAAAAAACTGGTACGTATCTGTTCCAGACATTTCTGGTATGTATCTTTTCCAATATATATATATATATATATATAATAATATAAAAGGTAAAAATATAAAAACTTAATAACTGCGATCTTTATTCACCATAATGCTTTAATACTGGCCGCAATTGCTTCACTTCAAGCATAGTAACGGAAAAGAAAAAAAAAGGACCAATAAAAATCCTTTAATTCCCATAAATAAAAAGATGAAACTTGCTTATTTATTTATTTATTTTTTTAATTATGGGCCTCATAAGAAAAGTTGCCTTAACACTAGCAACTGCAAGCTGCCGCTGCCGCCGCCGCCATTAAAAATGGAATACTACTCTTAAACTCAATATGATCAATTTGCCGACCAATCAAAAAAACCAAAAAAACAAATTAAAACATGTACAGAAACTGGAAAACGCGCAGATATCCATGAATGTTAACGGCATCACCAAACGAAAACAACTGTAGCCTTATGCCTAAGAACGTGGAATTTATATACGAATTCAACCGTATATTAAAAGGGATTCTCGATAATTCAACATAACCTGTCTCTGCTACCACTTGTTGGATCTAACCGTAAGTGATGAATCACTTTGATCCAGGATCGTTTATGCTAAACTATCAAGAATCTGAACTAAAGATGAAAAACGGAAGCATACCTGAATCTGTAGTGCTGTAAATCTCTCGTAGGATCCGATCTTACAGATCTACACACTTTAGGAGGCTATTCGAGAGAACCCCTTTGAAATCCTCTGTAATCTACGATGATGGGAGGCAGAAGAGTTAGAATAGTGTGTGACCCAGGACCATGACCCTTTATATAGTTAATTATATTTTAGGTATTTACGATTCTACCCATCAACGAAACAGAAATTACCTCTTAGTCTCTACACATAAAAGGTGTTGTAGTTTTGAGGGTCTTGATTGATCACCAATGCTATAAAAAACCTGCAAATTTTATGAAGAACGGATCCTCATGATCACGCGTATATCATTTGTCCTTTTTAAATTTATTCGACCCACTAACTTGTCCGGAGTATCACGAATAATTTAAGTGAGATCTGAGATTGAGAGCCTTGCCTTTTGTGCAGGACAAAATAGATCAAAATATTACTTGAAGTGTTTAGATGTTTAAGACTTTATCAAGGATGCATACAATTGTTGTGTGTTTGTTCAACAATGTAAAAGAGCCTTTATGGTACTTGGATTGCATAGAAATAAGTTACAAGTTAAGTAATTTAAGGTTGCAACCTAAGTGAAAAGGTATCACTTGGTTATAACCACTTAAAAGGACCAAGAGGTACCTAAAAATCGAGTTTTTCAGACCCGCAGGCGGGCCTGTGGCGACACTGTGATCAACGAGAAAACCATAAAACTCTCTGTTCAACATTTAGGCATCTTTGAATCACCATAGGCGTCGCTTTGTCACTCTGTTTCACCAAAAGCTGATTTTGGTCCTTTAAGCTCAGTTTTCCGGTCCTTTAAGTGATTTTCTCGAACTATACTTGCTTATTTTCCATCCGTATACTCATATACACTTATATAAGCGTGCACTCCGCACCTCCAAACTTATTATTAAGTGTTACGAGTATATCCACCCTTGTACTAAGCCCGATTACCTCAGCGACTTGTGATTATACTTAAATCACCAACATTCCTCCCCAATTAAGTGTAATCCTTGGTTTAGTAAAACAAAACAGTCATAAAACAAACCAACTCATGATTCAATGAAAATGTCACGAAGCTTGAATTTCCATCTAGTATTATTATTACGCAAATATTCGAGTATTGGGGTGTGACTAAGCATTGAACCCTTTACACATTTTGAATACATGTACATAATAATACACATAAATTGAAACTACTTCAAAGTATTATACTTGACACCATTCTTGAAAAACCGGCCTTGTGTCCATATCCATTTTTGAGCATTTAGAAAGCCAACCCAACTTTCCTTGAAGCGGCCATACTTCATACTCATATAGGTGAATCTTTAGTTTACCGTGCACCTGCATTAGCACTTTTATAAGATTCATTAAGAAGATAATACTTCAACCTAATCTCACAGTAAGCAAGACATACCTTCGGGATTAATACATGTGCTCAAGTTTCCAAAGACAGGCTTACCACATTGAATTTAGCCTAAGGCATTGTACCAAAGGGAAATTGGCGTCCCATATTTAGAAACTTATACTGAGTTGTAGTCCCATCCCGACTACCGACTTTTGTAACAAGTCCTTAGCCAATCCTTTCAGTCAAATGATCACCAAATTTCTTTGAGATCTCACATACACAACCGATATCACCCGTGAGAGATCAACTCACGCATCGCGTTATGTCTAACGCCTAAGTGTGTCGTGACTTACCAATATACACTCGACTATATGCTTTAGGCGGTGTAGCGAGCTATCACAATGGATAGATATTGGTGATATTGGTTTGAGCCATAAAGGAATTTCATGAATCAAATTCCTAAGCCATTCTCGCCTCTTTACCGGTCTTTGCCAAGGCAATAAACTCCGACTCCATAGTCGAGCTAGATATACATGTCTGTTTCTTAGAAGCCCAAGAAATGGCGCCCACCTAAAACAAACACCCATCCACTAGTAGAAGAATGATCTTCACATTAGATATCCAACTAGCATCCGAATATCCTTCAATCACGAAGGATATACAACATAAGTCAAAACAAAATCTTTGGTAGAATTCGAGATATCTCAATACACGAACAACCGCTCTCTAATGACGCGATTACAGGTTACTAGTATATCTACTTAGTTTCCCAATTGCATAGGCGATATCCGGTCGTGTACTTGTCATTGCATACATCAAACAACCAATGACTCTTGAATATTCAAGTTGATTCTTTGTTTCACCTTTATTAGGTCCAAGCTTCTCATGAGGCTCCATGGGAGAATTTGCCGGAGTACAATTTTCACAATTAAACTTTTTCAACACTTTCTCAATATAATGAGACTGTGTTAGTGAAAATCCTCCCTGATTTCTCTTGATTTTAATACCAAGAATTACATCCGCCTCCCCATGTCTTTCATAGAGAATCTAGAAGATAAGAGTTCTTTACACTTATCAACTTCGATTTTGGTTCGTACCAAAAATCAACATGTCATCGACATATAGATGATTATCACACCGTTACGGTTTCATCAAATCTACTATAAATACACTTGTCCGGTGATTGAGTTTAAACCCACTAGCCAAGACAACCTCATCAAACTTTTGATGCCATTGTTTAGGAGCTTGTTTAAGTCCATACAATGATTTAACAAGTTTACAAACCTTATGCTCGTTACGGGCATAATAAATCCTTCCGGTTGCTTCATGTATATTTCCTCATCCAAATCTCCATTTAAACGCTGTTTTAACATCCATTTGATGGATCACCAAGTTATGAATTGCGGCTAAGGCAATCAATAACCTGATTGAGGAGATTCTAGCAACGGGAGCATAAGTATCGAAATAATCGATACCTTCCTTTTGCCTAAAGCCTTGTATAACTAACCGGGCTTTATATCGATCAACAGTACCGTCGACTCTCATTTTCCTTTTGAAAATCCATTTGCAACCTAATGGTTTGCAACCATGTGGTAAATCCGTAAGAATCCACGTATTGTTACCCATTATGGAATCCATCTCGTCATTGATGGCTTCTTTCCAAAATGATACATCCTGAGATCCCATCGCCTCAGAAAATGTTCTTGGATCATCCTCAATATTGTAGCAATATGAGTATTGATATCCAACTTCATTTCTCGAACCTTCCACCAAATAAGTAACAAAATCCGGTGGAAATGTTTTCGCTATTCTAGCCCTCTTACTTCTTCGAAGTTCAGAAGGCTCAACTTGAGAATCATTATTCTCCACATTCTCCACTCCAACTATTGTAGGAGCAATATCCTTTGGTCTAGGAATAGAAGTAAATCTATTCTCATCAAAGATAGCATCTCGTGATTCTATAACCGAATGTGCAGCCACGGAATCACTAGGTTCTAAAACATAAAACCTATATGCCTTTGAATGACTTGCATATCCAATGAATATGCAATCGATGCCTCTTTCTCCTAAAGTTTTAATTTTAGGATCGGGAAGTCTAACAACCGCCCTGCAGCCCCAAACTTTCAAGTAATTCAAGTTTGGTTTCTTTTTGAACCAAAGTTCATACGGGTAGCGAATTCCTTTTATTAGGAATCTTGTTTAGTAGATAACAAAGGCCGTTAACATGGCCTCACCCCAAAATCCAACGCTCAATCCCGAGTAGGATAACATGGAATTTACCATCTCTTTTAGAGTACGGTTTTCCTCTCTGCAATGCCATTTTGTTGTGGCGTATATGGTGCGATAACCTCGTGTATTATACCACACGACGAAGTAGGTTGGAACATAGAATTCACCACCTCTATCGATGTAAAACGTTTGATACTTGAATTTAATTGCAATTCAACTTCACTTTTATAAACTTTAAACTTATCAAGTGCTTCGTCTTTTGTATTAAGTAAATATACATGACAAAAGCGAGTATGATCATTTATAAAAGTAACAACATATTTCTTATTTCCCAAAGAAGGTGTGGCATAAAGATCACACAAATCACTATGGATAAGTTCCAAAATTGTAGAGCGACCTTTCAACACCATGAAAAGGTTGTCTTACAATCTTAGTAAGCATACAAGTAGTACACTTATCCATATTGATATCAAAAGGGGAATCAAAGCATTCTTACACATAACATGCATACGTTTGTAATGTACGTGTCCTAATCGTGCATGCCACAACTTTGAAATATTAACATCAGAAATATGCATAACTTGATTAACTTTATTATTAACAACATTAAGCATAAACATGTTATTACACAAATAACCAAAACCAACAGATACACCATGTTTTGACAAAATAAACCTATCGGACTCATAAACTTGTTTGTAGCCCGATTTACATAACAAAGCACCGAAACAAGGTTTTTCCGAATGCATGGCACAAATAAAACATTAAATAGTTTCTGATTTTCCAAAAGCGAAATTTAAAGTAATAGTTCTACACCACTTATTCTGACCTTCGACTCGTTTCCCATCTTTAAGATAGATCCATCGTTCTTTGGTTCAAAGTCTTCAAACGGCGTCGATCTTTGCATACATGTCTTGTTGCTCCCAAGTCGATCCACCACGTAACATCATCATCCCGCATATAAAAGCTTGAGAAATAAATGGCACATAATTCATAACCGAATTAATACCATAATTAACATTCGACCTTGATGATGTGGTGGTCCTTGGTCTTCGACCCTTGCTCGGACCCTTGCCTTTACCATTCTTTCAAACTCGGCAATCAGCCTTGTAGTGTCCTGTCTTACCACAAATCCAACAGGCCCCTTTTGGCCTTTTTCCGGATTCTTTGTCATTTGACTTTTTCTTTTTCTTGCCATGGTATTTCCCTTTGTTAGTTTTAGAACTCTCCCCAGCCTCCATCACATGAATGGAAGTGGATTCATCAATTTCCTTGCCCTTGGTTTTAACCCCCTCCTGCACCCTGAGGGATTCCTCAATGCGCAGATGGCTACCAAGTTCAACCAAGGAGAGTTCTTCCTTTTGTGTTTCAACATATGCTTAAAATCCTTCCATGATGGTGGTAGTTTGTCAATGATACTAGAAAGTAAATGGCTTCATCCAATTCCATTTTGTGTTGTGCAAATTGGCCTAAAATGCGTTGTAGTTCATTGAATTGTTCCATTCTGGACCGTGAATCTACCATCATGTATTTCATAAAATTACCAACTAGAAACTTTTTAGCAGATGCATCTTCATTTAAATACTTAGTTTCTAGTGCATCCCATAACTCTTTTGCAGAAGCAAAGTTTTGATAAATGTCAAATAACGAATCAGACATACCATTGACAATGTGACCACGATAGATGTAGTCATCATTTTCCCATTTGTTCCGCCTTCGCAATTCCTCCAACGGTGCATCATCATCATCAACCACGGTATTTACGTGCTAAGAACATACACCACTTTCAATGTTGTGAGAAGGAAATGCATCTTCCTTTGCCACCTCCGGAAATCAACTCCTTCAAACTTGTCTAATTTCCCGAAATTCATCATCAAATCCTTTGCATTCACCATTGTGATCAAAACAATAAATTTAAGAAGATTGTTGTAGTTTTGAGGGTCTTGATTGATCACCAATGCTATAAAAAACATGCAAATTTTATGAAGAACGGATCTCATGATCCACGCGTATATCGTTTGTCCTTCTTAAATTTATTCGACCCCTAACTTGTCCGGAGTATCACGAATAATTTAAGTGAGATATAGACTGAGAGCCTTGCCTTTTGTCTAGGACAAAATAGATCAAAAGATTACTTGAAGTGTTTAGATGTTTAAGACTTTATCAAGGATGCATACAATTGTTGTGTGTTTGTTCAACAATGTAAAAGAGCCTTTTATGGTACTTGGATTGCATAGAAATAAGTTACAAGTTCGTAATTTAAGGTTGCAACCTAAGTGAAAAGGTATCACTTGGTTATAACCACTTAAAAGGACCAAGAGGTACCTAAAAATCGAGCTGGCAAGACACTGGCGAGGCGGCGTGGTGACTGTGATCAACGTAAAACCGTAAAACTCTCTGTTCAACATTTAGGCATCTTTGAATCACCACAGCGTGCGCTTTGTCGATCCTGAGCGTGCTCCTGTCATTCTGTTTCACCAAAAAGCTGATTTTTGGTCCTTTAACTGGTTTTCCGGTCCTTTAAGTGATTTTCTCGAACTATACTTGCTTATTTTCCATCCGTATACTCATATACACTTATATAAGCGTGCTCCTCCGCACCTCCAAACTTATTATTAAGTGTTACGAGTATATCCACCCTTGTACTAAGCCCGATTACCTCAACGGCTTGTGATTATACTTAAATCACCAACAAAAGGCCCACACCCTAATGATACATCATAACCCAATAACCATAAACCGTATTAGATCACTTTTACATCAGGCTAATCTTTATTGACAGTCCATAATAAATAATTATTTCACATATAAGCCCAACGTTGGATTAATGATCCAACACATAGATGACAAAACTGTCAAATCTAAAGATGAGTGACAAGTCCCAAACTTGATTAAAAGATTGGGGTGATTTGCGTTGTTCACTTAAAATAAATTGCTGATTTACTAAAATGCATGCATACCTGGTAAGATTTCCACCTTGACAATTAAAGAAATGTAGTAGCTAGCAATTACCCAATAAGATGCCCAAGAATACATTGAGACATTTAATTGTATTGTAGCCCCTGCAACCAAAACCCTAATGCCTTAAAAAAATGGAAACCCTAAGTTAAATTTGCCGAAGCTGCCGCCACCCTTTGAAACACCGTTTTCTGGTTATATATAGCAGTGATGGTAGGTGTCCACTTACAGTGACTTTGAAGAGATCATCAAATACTCAATCGAAACCCTAAGTTAAATTTGCCGAAGCTGCCGCCACCCTTTAAAACGCCGTTTTTTCGTTTATATATAGCAGTGGTAGTAGATGTCCACTTACAGTGACTTTGTAGAGATCATCAAATACTCAATCGCAAGCTAAGCGCCATCATTAGAAGAGTAATTTAAAGATTCGACATTGAAGTTGTATTAATGGTGTTGAAGTGGCTTCTTTCACGCTCGTAAGTCCTTTTTCCCCAGTTTCTCTAAATTGTGGTAAGATTAAATGGATACATTAAGGAAAAAGGTTAGAAAGGCGGCCAAAGAAAAATCATTTCTTTCCGATGAAATAATCTCAAATATTTTAACCGAGCTTCTGTTAAAAGTTTAACTAGATGTGGCCTTGTTTGTAAGAGATGGAGAAATATAACCTTGGTCCGCGATTTTGTGGACTTACTTTTGAAAAGTAGCATTCGGTTATTCTTGTTACAACCTCTAATAACAATTCCGAATTAGACCTCTTTGCGTTGGATAAATGGTGGGAACTTGCAAGAACCAGGTTCAAAATTAATAGATTCCCCTTTAATTTTGGAGATTTCCCTTGTGAATCTTTTGTTCTATTATAGCATGATGGTCTAATTGTTTTAAGAGGATGCCTTTCGAGGAACCGAAATTATTTATTCTAAATCCTGCTAGAGTCTAGTCAAGAATGTGTGAAGATAACCCTTTGTGCAGAAGTTCGGGAAGGCAATATTTATGCAGTATATTATCATCCATCTTTGAAAGAGTATTGCTCACTTTGGAAGATAGAGAAATCCTATCCATTACAAGTTGCTTACCTTAGGCTCCAATCCATCTTTGAAAACGATTAGGAATCAATATAATAACAGAGTTAAAGAAAAGCACGCAAAGGTTATCAACAATTACCTTTATTGGATGGTTATTATGTTTCAACATGAGTCTAAATATACTGGTCGTAATGATGTCTTGGAATTCGATATAATAAGTGAAGAATTCATGGTCATACCATGTCTGTCCCCCTAAAATACCGAGTGCATGAATCACCAAACACATTTGCTTAATAGTGATGGTATTCTTGTTAGATATTTTTCATAAGTAAATATTTTAATTGTCGTTTATATATGAGTTGCCGTGCGAATCAAGCGTTATCGCAGCGAAATGGGGTTCAACTTTGATGCACCCCTGCATGCGAATGGTGATGTCCCTTATCCTTTCGTGTAAGAATACCTCAATTCGTTTATGAGGTTCATTCAGCCTATAAGAAGGCACAACATCAAACGAATTTCACATAGAGTCAGAAAGCATCATCAGACCAAAAACTTGAGTGTCCTCGGGTTTGATTCAAACAAGTCACTGTTTGAATCAAACACCTTCACTGTATCCTGAGAGAGATTTTCTTTTAATCCCTAAGTGACAATCGTGTGAGACGAAACATCTCTTAAAAGACAACGTTCTTAACGTGCCTTGGAATTTTCTTCTTTTCTGTCAAATCCTAAGTACTTTCCAACAATTCTTTCTTTCTTACTAATTCTTCCAAGCACAATCTCTATATGGAGATTGGAAGATCAAGCAAAGTAGTTGTGGACATTTAGCGAATATACCATAAGCACATAGATTTGCCATGGTTACGAAGAAGTTGTTGTAATTGTGGTTGTCGATGGAATATTAGCTTTCGAGTTGAATAGTAGACTATTTGTTTGCAACCTTAAGGAAGGAACCGTAAGGAACTATCTGAAAAAGAAGTACAAAGGTGTTATATCATTTTGGTCTCATAAGATGAGTTTGGTTTCTTTAAAGGACTGCAAGTCCGAAATAAATATAAAGTATGACGCCGAGTTGTGGGTATGAGACAAACAAGACTAGTCTAATCTCCATTATGTTTTGTCTGTGTATAATTTAGATTATCGTTCTAGTGCAACCTACTAAAATTGTTATTGTTGCATACTTTTAAATTTCATTATTCGAGTTGGTACGAGACGAACAAGAGTGTGATCTTCATCATGTTGTCTTTGACTAATTCAGAATCTCCATCTTCCGTAAAATGTTGAAAATGTTATTGTTACATGCTTCTCAAAATTTCATTTTGCTATATTAAATTAAAGACTCTTTTAAGATCTAAAGGACAAGTAAATTTATACATGTGTTTAACACTTTAACGTACGTGTCATGCCATAGCAGAATAGAACAGATGTGCAAGCTGCAATCTTCATTACTTTCTTTATGTACATGTTTATGTTGAACAAATTTTCTCATTAGTACCAAAAATTCTGCATTTGTTTCCAAAACCGTATATATCTTGTCCGATCTGGCGTTAGATCAATCACAAGTTACAAATACATGGATTTCGTCTTTGTCAATCTAGCTACATCGTGGAACTTTATGCATCTGTCATTGGTTTTTATTCTTTTGTTCTCTTCGGTTTAATTTGTATCGGAGGTGGACACTATCGGTGTTGTTAGCTTTACAAAATCTTAGTTGGTTGCTTGTTGCTTCGTGGTCCTTGTTATGGCTAATAATATCATTGCTTTCGGTCTTTTGCCAAATCAGTTTCTCTTGCCTGAGACCAGACCCGTTCTTAGGTATAGGCCATGGCCTAAAGCCCTAAAAAAATTATTATAATTCAGGGTCCGAAAATTCTTAGGTTCAATGCGTCTATTATTTTAAATGTGTATTACATCCTTTAAAACGTTTGTTTTTTTGAAAAGGCCCATCTCGATAAATTGACTTAGGGTCTTAAGAAACTCAGGAACAACCCTGCATGAGACAATATTTGGTAGGCATTGAGGTTCTTCCCAAGTTGTTTCTCTTTCTTAATCGGTATTTGAAATCCAGCAGCGGTCTGACAGTTTTCGGCTTTCGGCGTTGTACCGGGATTAGCCCGGTTTTTAATGGATCTTTTGTCGGGTGAAAAAAAATGGCGATGCATACTGATTCAAGTTTTTTTTTTTTTTTTTTTGGTGGTGGGGAAGGGAAGACTTATTATTCATTGAACATATCGTTTTCCTTATTCATTTAGCCGCTTGGGACAGTGTATCTTATTAGGTGTTTAGGCCTTAGGGTTTTGTGGGGTTTTTTTTTTTTTTTTTTTTTCATTATAAATCCAAACATACATTATCGTTTTTAGCAATTCCAACCGGAAACCTAAGTTATTTATGCCAGAGCCTGCCGCCACCCTTTTTCTAACCAGCCTGCCGCCACCACCACCATAAAAGCTTTGAACCCTTGCAATTAATTGCCTTCAACCTCCGTTTTCCGGGTAGTAGCAGTGATGGTAGCCGTTCAATTACAGTGATTTTGCAGAGTTCATCAAATATACTCGATCAAAAAGAAAGCAAACAGCCTTCATTTTAAAGGTACTCTTGGGAATTAGCATGGAAGCTGTATTTTATGGTGTTGAACGGTTTCTCTCATGCTCGTAAGTCTCTAGTCTTTTTTATCTGGTTTTTCTAAGTTTCCATAAGATTAAATGGATAAAGCAGGGAAAAAGGTTAGGAAAAGGGACAAAGAAAAACCATTTCTTCCTGATGAAATAATCAGAAATATTTTGATCAGGCTTCCTATTAAAAGTGTAGTCAGATTTGAAGCTGTTTCTGGGAAATGGAGAGATATGATTTTGGCACGCGATTTTGTGGACTTATATCAGAGAAGTAGCATTCCAGTTATTCTTGTTGGCAAAACTCGTGGTGACCATTTAGACCTTTTTGCAGTAGATAAGTGGTGGGATCTTTCAAGAACTAGGTCTATGATTCATAGATTCCCTTTTGATTGTGCTGCTGATTTTCCTAAGGCATCTTTAGAACTTGTTTCTCATGCTGGCCTCATTGTCTTAAAGTCTCTTTTGGGGCAACCAAAATTCACTATTCTAAACCCTGTTAGGTCTAGTGATGAATTCGCGGAGATAAACATTTCTAGAAAATTTCATGGCGTTATTCGTGCGGTATATTATCATCCTTCTTTAAAAGAGTATTGCTCTCTGTTGATGGTTGTCAACCCCAACTCCATCCCCAACGGTGATGAACCGCCGTATCAAATCCAGGTGCTTAATTTAGGTTCCAATCTCTCCTTAAAAGCGGTTTGTGATGCGTTTGATTACACAGTTAAAGACGTGGATGCATATCCATTATTCATCAACGATCACCTCTATTGGATGCTTAAGTCTGAACGAACGGGCAAGTTTGGTGGCCATAATGATATCTTGGAATTTGATATAATAACCGAAGAATTCAAGGTCATACCATGTCCGATTCCCTTGAATACCGAGTGCAAGAAACGCCAAACGCATTTGCTAAATAGTGACGGTCTTCTCACTTTCCTACTAATTAATCTTCCAAGCACAATCACTCTATGGATATTACAAGATCATGTACAACAGTTGTGGACAGCCACTGAATATACCATAAGCCTGCAGGAGTTTTGTCATGATTTCAAAGCAGTTGGTATAATTGCGGTTGTCGATGGAATGCTAGCTCTACAATATGAAAGAAGACTATTTGTTTGCAACCTTAGGGAGGGAACTGTGAAAAAGTATCCAAAAAAGTACAGTGGTGATGTAGTTTTTTTGTCTCATCAGATGAGTTTGGCTTCGCTAAAAAACTGTAAGCAAGTATGTTTAGAGGAAGACGGTCGGGCGTATGATTATTGGCTTAACTATGTATAATTTTGATTCTCCTTCTTCTGTAACCTACTCAAATTGTTATTGTTGCATACTTTTAAATATCACTTCAGAGACGTTGGTACTGAGACAAACAAGAATTTGAACTCCATTATGCTGTCTTTTGACTATTTTACATGGATTTCAAGCCTTCCCAACTCCGGCAAAGGTGGTGCATCTAGATCCCCGCAAAGCTGCCGCAAAAGATTTCAGAGGTGGTGAATGAGCCACCTCTTCTTCCATGATCTGTAGTTTCCTTCAAGCTAAAAGCGATGGCAGAAACCGTAGTCGCTAGACTCGGATAGATGCAGAATGTCATACAGATATATGAACTTAACATAGTCAATATGCATGTTTTTAATGCACTGTTCAACATGGATTCTCTTATGTTCCAAGTTATGCCTTTCAAGTATTTTAATTATGTATGTTCCAAGTTTATGCCTTCAACTATTTGTAACCGGGTGAAGTAGATTCATATCATGTTTCCCGACATTCGATAAATTAAAATAAATCTCTTTTTGTCTTCTTTTTCCTTATTGAGCTTGTGCACGGGCTTACTCCTTTATTTGGAATAAAAAGATATGCAGGTACTCGAAAAGTTTGACGATGATCTTGAGGAGCAAGCTTAAGATGGAGATCACGGATTCTAGCTACAATTAACTGGTGGTTTAAGTTCGTTTCTTTTGAACAATGCATGTATGCCAAGTTAATTATAGTAGTTTCATGTTGTAGACATGTTGAATTGTTATGGATTTAGTACTGGTTTAGGTTATTTATGAATCTAGTTTGGCAGCAATGTCTCTCTTCTGGTGTGTTGTCTTAATGGAAGACCTTAAGGGTCAGTCCCCCGAGTCTGTACATGTATCTTTCTTCCACGCCTTCTCTTATTACTGTCATATTACGTCAGACTTACGTGAGTTGTAGGGTTTACCCTAAAAGTCACATGCCGAGCATCTCATTTCCAAATAAAAACTCGGCATCCGAGAGAGTGTTACAAGATGCCTATACTTTTTTGTTGTTTAAATGGCGGGAGATAAAAGAGTGACAACACATAATATTGTGTTGTGAATAAAGAATGACACAAAAGGAAGGGAAAAAGAAAAGACGCGTTTAGAATATATAGTTGTTGACATTGTTTTCTGAATATTGAATTGCCTAAAAAAACCAATAACTTTAGTATAAAATTAGTGAAATATAGATTTTGATTTATTCTTTCTTATGACTGATTCTGTAAAATATAAATACTGAATCATAAAACACATTGTATGAAAATGGAAAAAAATGTTTGTTATCGTAAAATAGAGATTTTCTAAATGAAAATGCTTATAATTGGGTTTATTTATTTAAATTTTTTTTTTCTTCCTACCTCTCTTGTAACTTACAAAACAGATTGCTGATTTACTAAAATGCATGCATACCTGGTAAGCTTTCCACCATGACAATTAAGAAATGTAGTAGCAATTACCCAATAAGATGCCCAAGAATATATTGAGACATTTAGTTGTAATTTGGCCTCCTCCAACCAAAACCCTAATGCCTTTATAAAAAATCAAAACCCTAAGTTGATGAATTTGTTGGAGCTGCCGCCACCCCTTAAAAAACGCTGTTTTTTGGTTATATTATATATAGCAGTGATGGTGGCTGTCCACTTATAGTGACTTTGCAGAGATCATCAAATACTCAATCGAAACCCTAAGTTGAATTTGTCAAAGCTACCGCCACCCTTTAAAATGCCGTTTTTTGGTTATATGTAGCAGTGATGGTAGATGTCCACTTACGTACAGTGACTTCACAGAGATCATCATTACTCAATCAGAAGCAAAGAGCCACCATTTAAAGAGTAATTTAAAGATTTGACATGGAAGTTTTATGTCAATGGTGTTGAAGTGGTTTCTCTCACGCTCGTAAGTCTTTTTTCCCGGTCCATCTAATTTGTGGTAATACTAAATGGATACAGTAAGGAAACAAGTTAGAAAGACGGCTAAAGAAAAATTATTTCTTCCTAATGAAATAATCACAAATATTTTAACCAGGCTTCCTGTTAAAAGTTTAATTAGACGTGGACTGGTTTGCAAGAGGTGGAGGGATATAACGTTGGATCGCGATTTTGTGGACTTAGAGCACTTGTAGTACATACTGTAAACCTTTAAAAACTGTATTTTAAAGATTTCAACATTCAGATTTAAAAAAAGTAGCACTGCAGTAGATACTCTACAATTTACTGTAAACTACAGATTTTCTGTAAAATTTTCTTTACATCTACCATATTTATCCAGATTCTGTAAATTTTCCCTTATATCTAACTCATTCCATAAAATAGAGAATCTGATGCATTTCATCTTAGATAGAGATTCTGTAAAGTAGAAAAATATGTATTTTAGAGCATCCGATGCAAGTGTTCTTACACTTGAAAAGTAGCATTCCGGTTATTCTTGTTACAACCACTAATAACCCTTTATCAATTAGACCTCTTTGCGTTGGATAAGTGGTGGGAACTTGCAAGAAGCAAGTTCAAAATTAATAGATTCCCCTTTAATTCTAAAGATTTCCCTTGTGAATCTTATGTTATATTTTCCCATGCTGGTCTAATTGTTTTAGGAGGACGCCCTTCTAGGGAACCGAAATTTATTATTCTAAATCCTGCTAGGTCTAGCAAGAATTTGTGCAGATAACCCTTTGTGAAGAAGTTCGGAAAAGCAATATTTGTGCAGTATATTATCATCATTCTTTGAAAGAGTAATGCTCACTTTGGAGGATACATAAATCCTACCCCTCATGTGGTCAACCATAATTAGTCCAGTATAAATTGCTTACTTTAGGTTCCAATCCATCTATGAAAACGATTAGAAATCAACATAATTACAGAGTTAAAGTCAATGATGCAAAGGCAGTATTTATCAACAATTACCTTTATTGGATGGTTATGTTTGAACATGAGTATAAATATAGTGGTCGTAATGATATCTTGGAATTTGAGATAATAAGCGAAGAATTCACTGTCATACGATGTCCTATCCCTTTGAATACCGAGTGCATGGATCACCAAACACATTTGCTTAATAGTGATGGTATTCTTTCTTTCCTACTAATTCTTCCAAGCACAATCTCTATATGGAGATTGGAAGATCGTGCAGAGGGCAAAATTACAATTTTGTTCCTCTAACTAGACACATTTTTCGATTTTGGTCCTGGTTTTTCTCCGGCGACAATTTTAGTCCTGTAAGTGGTCTTTTTTTTGGCAAAAATAGTCCTGAACGCCGAAAGACCACTTACAGGACTAAAATTGTCGCCGGAAAAGACCAATTTTATTCTGTAAGTGGTCTTTCCGGCGTTCGAGGACTATTTTAGCAAAAAAGACCACTTACAGGACTAAAATTGTCGCCGGAGAAAAACCAGACCAAAATCGAAAACGGTCTAGTTAGAGGACCAAAATTGTAATTTCGCCTCGTGCAGAGCAATTGTGGGCAACTAGTGAATATACCATAAGCATACATAATTTCCATGGTTACGAAGAAGTTTTTGTAACTGTGGTTATTGTTAAGTTGTGCTACACATTTCTAGAAAAATAAAAGAATTTTCTAGAATAGAAGCTTCTAGTTGTATGTAAGAGAATAGAAAATATTACTACACTCTACTAGAATGGAAGCTACTAGAAATATTGGTACACTCTACTAGAATGGAAGCTACTAGATACATGTAGCACTAGTAGTGATTGTTAAAAATTAAGACATATCTAGAAAACTCCATAAGGGTCTTGAGCCATCATATGGAGACTATATATATAACACTACCCCATGTACTTGAACCAAGCAACCAAGCAATCAATACAATCAAATTCATTTCTCCAATCTCTCCAACTTATCAATTCTTTTTCATCTCACACTCATCATCCTAGCCTTCTCCATTCAACCTTCTACAAAAACTCTAACAAGTGGTATCGAGCCAGTTTCGACACAACTACAATCTAGGCGAAATCAACATCATGGCAGATTACACACTCCGCTCATCCATTCGGTTCCAATTTTCCGAGGTGAAAATTTCGACTATTGGTTCATTAAAATGAGAACATACTTTTGTGCTCAAGATTTATGGGATATCGTAAGTAAGGGATTTAGCATCCCGGCGACATCTCAAATTTATCTACCGCACAAAAGAAAGAACTCAAGGAGAATCAACAAAAAATGCTCAAGCATTATTAGCCCTTCAGATTAAGCTTGATGAAGAATTGTTTCAAGAATCATGAGTGCCAAGACGGCAAAAAAAGCGATGGAAAAGTTGCAGGAGGAGTTTCAAGGCAATGAAAATGTACGAGTCTCAAAACTCCATTCATTAAGGAGAAATTTGAGAATTTAAAAATGAAAGAGTCGAGAGAATGCTAAAGACTACTACACAAGAGTAGATTCATTTAGCAAATCAATTATGGGCGAATGGACAAGATGTCCCAGAGAAGAAAATTGTGGAAAAATATTAATTACATGTACTGAGAAAAATATGATCCAATCATTACTGGCTATTGAGCGAGTCAAAAGATTTGGAAAAATTATGCCTTGAATTGATGGGGTCTTTAGAAGCTCATGAACATAGATTGGAAAGGCATCACGAAGGCACTGGCTGAAAATGCTTTTCAATCTAAGTTCAAAAGCGCCTCACAAAAATCAAAACAAAATGATCGGAGATCAAATGAAGGTTCTAAAAATACTGAGCTTCCAAACAAAACATTTTCTCCTTGCGGTATATGCAAGAGGAAAAGCCATTTGGAGAAAGATTTGTTGGTTTAAAGGAAAACCACAATGCAAAAATTGCAAGAAATTTGGTCACGTCGAGAAGGTATGTCGATCAAAAGGAATCATCAAGCTAACTTTTTCGAAGAAAAGGGCGTCGAAGACAATCTCTTCTATGCTGTCAAGCAAGTAGCAGAGAGGAAAAGAAAGATACATGGTATCTTGACGGTGGTTGCAAACAATCACATGACAAAAGATGAATCTATATTTTGCCATCTTGAAAAATTCAAGACAAATATTAAGATAGAAACGGCGACTTTATAGAGGCTCTATGGAAAAGGCACTATTGTCATTAACACAAAGAAGGGCAAGAGATACATAAATGAGGTGCTCTTGGTCCCAGTATAGATCAAAATCTATTGAGTGTCGGACAAATGATGGAGAAAGGATACTCGTTGCATTTTGAAGGAGATTCTTGTACAATATATGATAAAAAAGATAAATCCTTCAAATTGCAAAAATAAAAATGAAGGAAAACGATGCTTTCCGATCCAATGGAGTTATGCAAGAGATGTCGCAATGAAGGCACAAGTTGACGACTCGTGGTTATGGCACAGAAGGCTTGGTCACTTCAATTTCAATGGATTAAAAATACTACATCAGAAGAACATGATGAAAGATCTCCCGACAATAAAGGCACCCGATCGTGTTTGTGAAGGATGCATGCTCGGGAAACAACATCGACAACCATTTCCTGTCGGAAAAGCTTGGAGAGCGAAGGAACCATTAGAATTGGTGCACACGGACGTTTGTGGCCCAATGCACACTCCTTCACATGAACAAAATAGGTACTTCATTCTCTTTATTGATGATTTTACCAGGATGACATGGGTTTATTTTATGCGTGAAAGATCGCAAGTATATGAAATATTTAAGAAATATAAGGCCTATGTCGAGAAACAAAATGGTCACAACATGAAGACTATAAGAAGTGATCGAGGCAAAGAATACACATCTAAAGAATTCAACAAGTTCTGTGAAGATGAAGGCGTGGAGCATCAATTGTGATTGGATACGCCCGAGAACAAAATGGCGTGTCGAACGTAAAAATAGAAACGATTATGGAGAGCAAGCAAGAGCTATGCTAATGGAGAAAGGTCTTCCGAAAACATTTTTGGCGGAGGCGGTGCATACTGCAGATCTACTTGCTAAATAGATGTCCAACCAAAGCCGTTCAGACAAAACACCATTGAAGCCTAGAGTGGGCGAAAGCCATCGGCAAAGCATCTTAGAGTCTTCGGCTCCATCTGTTATGTTCACATTCCAAAAGAGAAAAGGAGCAAAGCTGGATGAAAAGACAGAGAAATGTATTTTCTTAGGCTATAGTACACAATCAAAAAGGTTACCGTGTCATAGCATAAGAACAAGAAAGCTTATTGTCGGTCGAGACGTTGAATTTGTGAGGAAGCAAGCTTCAATTGGGAAACAGAGGAAGTTGAAAGGAAAACTATTAATATGGCACCGCTTCTACGAACCAACGAAGAAGACAACCGTCAAAGCAGAATCACCCATTTCAGCGCTATCATTGAAGAAACATCGGAAGATGAAGGTTCTTCTCCGAGAGACACCACCAAGGAAGACAAAATCTTTGAGTGAGATATATGAGAGATTCAATCTCACCTTGATAGAACCAGGAAGTTATGAAGAAGCTTCCAAAGAAGAAGTTTGGAGAAAAGCAATGGAAGAAGAAATTAAGATGATAAACAAGAATGAAACGTGGGAGCTTGTAAGTCCATCTCCAGACAAAGAGGTCATCGGTGTTAAGAGGGTCTATAAAACAAAGCTTAATCCTGATGGCTCAATCCAAAAACACAAAGCAAGGCTTGTAGCCAAAGGCTACTCTCAACAGTTTGGAGTGGATTACAACGAGACATTTGCTCCTGTTGCACGAATGGATACGATACGTGCATTAATTGCCCTCTCTGCATAAAAAGGATGGAAAATCCATCAGCTGGATGTTAAATCAGCATTTCTCAATGGATACCTTGAGGAAGAAATTTACGTGGAGCAGCCTCAAGGATTTATCGTGAAAGGAGAAGAAGACAAAGTACTAAAGTTAAAGAAAGCTTTATACGGGCTCAAGCAAGCCCCACGGGCTTGGTATAGCAGAATTGATAATTACTTCATCACGCAAGGTTTCAGGAGGAGCAAAAGCGAGCCTACACTTTACATTAAGACACGAGATTCAAGTGACACACTTATTGTTTCCTTATACGTTGATGATCTCATCTTTACGGGAAACAATGAGGACATGATCAAGAGTTTTAGACAAGACATGATGAAGACGTTGAAATGACAGACTTGGGATTAATGCACTACTTCCTTGGAATCGAGGTAAACGAAAAGAAAATGGGATTTTCATTTCCCAAAAGAAATATCTGAGATAGTCTTCTTGAAAAATTCAAGATGAAAGGGTGCAAGAGTGTTGCAACTCCACTTGACAACAAAGCACTCAAGAGCGAAGATGGCACGCCAAGAGGCGGATTGTGCACGGTCTATCGACGCCTCATTGGAAGTTTACTCTATCTAACAACTACAAGACACGACATTATGTTTGCAACAAGTTATCTCTCAAGGTTCATGCAATGTCCAAGTCAAGTTCACTTGGAGCAACTAAAAGAGTGCTAAGATATACGCAAGGTACAATGGATTACGGCATCTGGTATAGATCGAGTCCTGACTCAAAATTGATTGGGTACACTGATAGCGATTGGGCAGGATCATCAGATGATAAAAGCACATCTGGCTATGCATTCACTTTGGGCTCGGGAATATTCTCTTGGGCAACAAAAAGCAAGACACAATAGCACTATCAACAAACCAAGCGAATATATGTAGCGAAAGATTGACAACATGCCAAGCTATATGGCTCAAACGGATACTTGAGGACATGGGGGAGCCTCAAGATGAAGCAACATTGATCTACTGTGACAGCAATTCGGCAATTTCAATAGCGAAAAACCCAGTATTTCACAACAAGACTAAGCACATAAGAATCAAGTACCACTTTATCAGAGAAGCTGTGGCCAATAAAGAAATAAAGGTCATGCATTGCAGAAGTGAAGAACAGTTGGCCGACATATTCACAAAATCACTACCAAGAGACAAGTTCGAGCTATTGCGAGAAAAGATAGGTGTCACTGAAATGTGTACCAAGGAGGAGTGTTAAGTTGTGCTACACATTTCTAGAAAAGTAAAAGAATTTTCTAGAATAGAAGCTTCTAGTTGTATGTAAGAGACTAGAAAATATTACTACATCTACTAGAATGGAAGCTACTAGAAATATTGGTACACTCTACTAGAATGGAAGCTACTAGATACATGTAGCACTAGTAGTGATTGTTAAAAATTAAGACATATCTAGAAAACTCCATAAGGGTCTTGAGCCATCATATGGAGACTATATATATAACACTACCCCATGTACTTGAACCAAGCAACCAAGCAATCAATACAATCAAATTCCTTTCTCCAATCTCTCCAACTTATCAATTCTTTTTCATCTCACACTCATCATCCTAGCCTTCTCCATTCAACCTTCTACAAAAACTCTAACAGTTATCAATGGAATACTAGCTTTCGAGTTGAATAGAAAATTATTTCTTTACAACCTTAGGGAAGGAACCGTAAGAAAATATCTGAAAAGAAAGTATAGAGGTGACGTTTCATTTTGGTCTCGATCATCGATGAGTTTGGCTTCGTTAAGGGAGTGGACGTCCGCATTATATATCTGAGGAAGACGGCAAGTTATGGGTATGAGACAAACAAGAGTCTGGTCTCTATTATGTTTCGTCTCCGTATAATTTAGATTCTTGTTCTTGTCTTACCTACTGAAATTGTTTTTTTTTCCCCATATTTTTAAATTTTATTTTAGAGTTGGTACGGCCATATTAAACCTTTTTTTCCTTTACATTACACAGCAATTCCCTTGGCAAAACATTCAAAAAAAAAAAAAAAAAAAAAAAAAAAAAAAAAACGCTTTTGCAATAAGACTTATTATTCATTGAACATATCATTTTCCTTATTCGTTTAGCCGCTTGGTACAGTGTATCGTATAATTAGGTGTTGCAGGTTTTTCTCATTTATAAATCCAACCGAAACCTAAGTTGTGTCTGCCGGAGCCGGCCGCAACCCCTTTTCGATTCTGATGATTTTTTGAGTTCATCAAATATACTCAATCACAAAGAAAGCAAACAGCCTTGCCTTCTTTATCCATCTTGTTTTTGAATACCTGTTTTGTATCGATGATGTTTGCATGTTCAGGTCTATCCACAAGTTCCCAAACCCGATTTCTCTGAAATTTATTTAGCTTATCTTGCATAGCAACAATCCATTCAACATTTTCATCTGCTTCATCATTCGTTTATGGTTCTAGTTATGATAGAAAACAAGTGCGCATTGCCTCAAGTTGTCTTATATTTCTCACACCTAAATGCACATCTCCTATCACTTGATATGTTGGATGATCTCTCACCAATACACGTCTGGTTGATTAGTGGATGTGTTGGTCTTTGTTGATTCGGTGACTCGTGCGAATATAACGTGAAGGTTGATTCATCAAACACAACATGTATAGATTCCTCTACTAGCAAGGTTCTTTTGTTGAGAATTCTATAGGCTTTACTAGTATCCGAATATCCTATGATATCCCTTCATCAACTTTCTAATCGATCAAAAGTCTTGGTGATCATCGTCATTGTTTTGAATGAAACATTTGCAACCAAATACACGCAGATGTGATATGTATGACTTGTTTTCATTCCATGACTCATATGGGTTTTGTCATAGTGTTTTACGAGTAACATGCGATGTTGATTCCTCTCGCCCAAAATCTCTTATTTTATTATATTTTAACCATTTTTAAAATAAGCTAGTGTGAATGAATAGCTTGTGGTAGTGGAAAAATGGTGTGAACGTGGAAGATAATCCCTTCACACCCCTTTATCATTGCTGATGCTCTTAAGAGGCACATGTGAGACAAAGTGTGCGATCAATAATATCACAAGTACAAGGTGCTCGCCCTATCCCCCCTCCTAAGATTCTTCATTGTCCAATATATCAGAGACAGAATAGATACTCCAATTCGCCCCCGCATGTGGCCCCATGTCAATAGAGTCCCTATAAAGGCAAACAAGAAGGCCTAAAATGTGCAAAAGATAAGGGATTAGGATCGTTCTGATGCAGGGAGGCTTCATTGGACTCAACCGTCAGATTCTGTAACACGTGTGTATAAGACAAAAGTAATTTTGTCTTATACACACGTGTTACAGATCTGACGGCTGAGTCCAATGAAGCATTAGAATCACCCAAGGGATTAATGTTGGTAAAGGCAATTGAACATGTGAGATCTTGGTATGATACCTTGTTAGATATATATTAGCTCATCTAAATCTAAAGCTAAACCGGTGAGTAATAATAAGGTATTTAAAAAGACGGGATTGGATACTCTTGTAGCTCAAATTTCGGCAAAATTAGGATTTTAGTCCTGTAACTTGGCCTATTTTGGATTTTAGTCCTGCTCCTGCTCCGGTGAGGAAAATGGTCCTCTAAGTTGGCTTTTTTTTGGATTTTAGTCCTATCCGCCGGAAATAGCTGATTGGGCACCGGAATCTTTAAAAAATGCTTACGTGCCAGCCTAGTTAGAGGACTATTTTTAAAAATTCCGGTGCCCAATCAGCTATTTCCGGCGGATAGGACTAAAATCCAAAAAAAAAAGCCAACTTAGAGGACCATTTTCCTCACCGGAGCAGGAGCAGGACTAAAATTCAAAATAGGCCAAGTTAGAGGACTAAAATCCCATCCATTGCAGGACAAGAAATGGAAGAAAACTGCAAATACAGAATACCCTTCTCCTCTTCAAAATAATAGCTAATAGAAATGGTAGAGCTAGCTGATTACGGTTGCTCAAAGGTACACTCACTTTTTGCTTTTAAATCGTTGGCGAGTATGCACATGAATGGAAAGTGTAAATTATGTGCGAGGAAACCTTGAAATTTGCAAATTTTGCGGTGATACAAAATAAACTATTTGTTTGGGAAGCGGTCGGGGTAAGGGTGATGTATTTAGACTTGAGGTTATTTGAATTTTTCTTTTCTCTTAGATCTTGTCTATTTTGTGTTATTCATGTGTACTTGGTATTGCTTGCTAATGAGCTTCGAAACTTAGCAATATGGGTCATGTTTTCCGAATTTGTAACATTTCGTTTACGAGCAATGATATAGCCACAACTAATCTGATACAACGGATGACACAACATAATCTCTCACCGTTGATTTTGTTGAGTCTAGATCACAATCAATTGAGATTCATGAAAATCAATGATGAGAGATTATGTTGTGTCAACCGTTGTGTCAAATTGATTGTGCCTCTATCATTGCTCTTTTTTTACACCCAAGCATATTGCAGTATGGATGGTGTGCATTCAGATGTCTTGGTCGATGGTTTGGAAGCTAAAAAATAGAGTTGTTAGGAAGGAAGAAAATGAATACAAGCATGAAATTTTAATCTGGATTACTCTCATTGATTGTTTTTATATGTGATTTTTATTGAAATAAAAGGATTGTTTAAGTTTTAATCTTGATTAATTTTAAGTTTTGTCGATTGCATTTGTAGGTTGACAACATCAATTACCGATGGAGAATTTTGCGTTCACATCAACACACAACTTAATACTCATCGAGATGGTTTTTCAACAACCGATTCAGGTGGAACCATCGAAGCAGTTCCAATGCAAGTAAAGGTAGCGGTTTAAACCTATAATTCATCTCAATTTCACCTTTTCATGTTCATGGTCGATGTTCTTTTGATTCCTTGACTTTGATGTTGAATTCGATCAAAAATTGATTGTGAATATGAACTAAAACATCGACTACATACTTCTATTATGGATTCTAATCACGCTCGGGTGAGATCATTAATCACTTTTATTTCCATGGATTTGAATAGTACTTTTTGTTTGATTATGTGCACTACATGCCTTTTTTTTCCCGTGATTTTATGAAGAAATGGCATGGGATACGGATCATGTGGAGGCTAGAATGTGTAATTCATTGTTGACATGTTTTCTTGCTATTTTTGTACTAATGTTCTTGAAGGTATGTTTCTCTTCGTACATTCAACCGACTCAGTATATGGTGTACTCTGTTGCCTGGAATGCATTTGATTTTTAAGCTTTTGCATCGGACTCGAATTTTATTTGTTAAGTTTGTTTGTTTTTGTGAGAGTATACCTCACATCGTCTCTTTTATTCTTTTTTTTCTTTCCGAAACCTTTCGGGATGACAAGAGGCCTTACAAGTGTGTGTATATAAGGGATGTGAATTGATTATTACAAGGCGATCAACAATGTCTAAGAATTTCTTCCAGGTAAATAGCATATCATCTCCACTCTTAAATCGGTTTATGTTTTATATATGTTTAGTATCTGATTTTAAATATACATATAAATCGGTTTTTGTGCACTATGCACCATCGTGTAAGAAGAAAAAAAGCGTGATTTGTTGAAACATTTTTGAGTAATAATCTTGGATATAAAACTATTGATGACATGTACTTGATGTGTTTTATTTAATCGGTTTGTTTTGGTTGAGATCGTAGATATGTCTTTGGATATTGACGGATTTTTGGTAATTCATTAGTCAATGTGAAAGATATCTTTAGTAAAATTTTGGTTCATTTTTTTTTTTTTGGTCGTCTTTTAGAACATGGATGAAAGTTTTGTCTTCGCTTTTGTTTTGAGTACTTTTAAGAGGAAATTCGATCGCGAGTCCTTATTGGGTATCAGATTGCGGATGATCTGCATGTTCGTCGGATGATCTCCATGCTTGCATTATTTATAATTATTTTTACTTTGATATTTACAGTTTTGTGACTAATTTGTGTCTAACATTATGTCCTAGAGTTAGCACACAATGATACTGAGGAGTGACAAGAGAAAGGTGGCGATCGGTCATTGAAGATAATAGATATATAGTCATATAGGTTTCTCAATCAGTTGCATAGAAAGTTTAAATCTTCCCCAACAAAACACCACATTTGATGGTTGTTCAAGAAATTCAATTTACTTGCTTAGGTTGTATATGTGTTGAGATTAAAAAGTAAAAAAAGTTGTAGATGGTTGGCGGCCCATTTCTATATATAGTTGTTTTCGTTATTTGTGTAGAATACATAATTCCGACTTCAAGTTTATATAAATCGTAGCGGTAACTTTCATATAGTTTTTTTTTTTCCTTTGCATACAACAATTTTTTTGTTAACATATTTTGTACGTGGTTTTATTTTGAAGTTTCATCCTTTGAGTATCACATATATATATATTTTATTTTTAATCTATATCATTTGTTTGTGTCTCTTAAAGTTTTCTTTGATGGTCATGCACATAAGTTACTCACTAAAAACACATAATCAGCCTTTAGAAAGTTTATTTTTGAGTCGAGAATCGACTTTTTAAGATCGTGCAAATGTAGTGTGGTGTATCAATATAATCACGGTGGTGCAAATAAATACTCCTTTTGTTATTTGTTTGTATTTTTGGTTCTTTTCATAAACTTTTGTTGTCCCGTTGTCCCGTGCATCATGCACGGGTTTGTGGCTAGTATATATATATATATATATATATATATATATATATATGTGTGTGTGTGTGTGTGTGTGTGTGTGTGTGTGTGTGTGATATACATGTATTTTGCAAATTAATTAAGTAATCATAGTATTATATTAATTAAAGAATATTCAAGAATCCTATTAAAGGCTACATGGGGCGCATATTTAATGTGTATAAGATACACTTGGATTGTGCAATTTAATTAATCATATATTAATATTGGATATTGATTGAATTATGAAAATATATTTATGGTAATAAGATAAAGATAGTCAATATTAGATATTGACAATATCTTGGAAATATTTAATATACGATATTAAATTAAATGAGATAAATCAATCAAATGTATGTTCCTTATTTTATTAGGAAAATGTTTTCTTTCTCCCCAATCTACTAGGAAGCTTCTTCCAATCAGATTGAGACTAGAAGGTGGCGCCATACACCCTATATAAGCAAGGGGTCTACCAGCTCTTTTGTTCATCACAATTAGAAGAGTTCTAATTTACTAGAAAAATAAAGAGCTTCCTAGAGAGAGATTTTGAGAGAGAGAGAAAAGGTCGGTCTAGCAACCGAGTTTTTTGATAGCAATCCATGATGGGATTCCGACGAGCTGTTCGTGTGGATCACCGGTAGAGGCCGAACGCTTGGACAGCTTCGTGAAGAAACTACAACCGTAGACAAAACGTCGATCCAATTGGATCAACCAATGTATTCTCTTGTCTACTTCTTTATACTCTTTGCTTAAACGAAGTCGATCTTGGGTTAAAGGGAAATCAAAATTTTGAATTCTGCAACGTTCCCGCATAGATTTCCTAACATAATGGTATTATGTCTACGACGTATGTGTCGAGACTTTCCATTATACATACTATTTTCTGCCCGGCCAATAGCCGATTGACTATCACAATGTATACTGATAGCAACATTTGGTTTAGGCCAACATGGAATATCCTTCAGGAAATTTCGAAGCCATTCTGCTTCTTCACCTTCCTTGTCAAGTGCTATAAACTCAGCTTCCATCGTGGAACGAGCTATGCACGTTTGTTTCATTGATTTCCAAGACACAACTGCACCACCAACAGTGAATACTTATCCACTGGTGGACTTTGAATCTTTTGTGTCAGATATCCAGTTCGCATCATAGTATCTTTCTAACACTGCTGGATATCTCGTGTAATGTAATCCAAGATTCATTGTGTACTTTATATACCTCAATTCTCTGTTGAGTGATTTCCAATGATCCTCACTTGGATAACTTGAAATCCTGCTCAATTTATTCACAACACATGCTAAGTCTGGACGTGTACAATTCGTTATGTACATCACACTTCCTATCACTTGTGAATAATTCAATTGAGACACCGGTACACCCCGGTTTTTGCTTAAGTGTAGAATTAAGTCAATCGGAGTCTTCACAAGTTTTTCATCAAGAATGTCGAATCGTTTCAATACAGACTCAATATAATGAGACTGTGATAAAATAATTGTTCGCATGGATACATACTCTCATTGAATTCACCCATCACGCACCAAGGTAATTTGCGAGTCATTAATTTTTTTTTTATCAATTTATAAAAGACCGGAATTCTTTCTTTGAGCCGCCTCTGAGTGTCCGTAGAACTTTGTGAATCTCTATGGAGATAAGTGTGACAAGTAAGTAGCTAATGAAAAGAACAAGTAAGAGCAATAATAACATAGTTGGTTCATAGGGATGTTTATGCAGCATTCAACGTGATTTCAAAGGGATTCCTTTATGTTTCAAGTTTTACTTTTAAAATATTTTCTGTATGCTTCAAGTCTATGCTTTCAATCATTAGTAAATCGGGTGAAATAGTTTTATGTCATTTCTTCCGGCATTTGACAAACATTAATATATATATATATATATATATATATATATATATATATATATATATATATATCTTTTGTCTTCTTTCTCCTTATCGAGCTTGTGCATGAGCTCGCTCCTTTCTTTGGAATAAGAAGATATACAGGTACTTGAATAGTTTGACGATGAGCTTGAAGAGCTAGCTTAAAATGGAGCTCACAAGAGTCTAAATATGATTAACTAACGGTTCTAGTTTGTTTCTTTGGAACAAAGCATTTACTCCAAGTTAATTATAGTAGTTTCTCGATGTAAACATGTTGAATTGTAATGGATTTAGTAGCAGTTTTGGTTATTTATGAATCTGGTCTATAAACAATGTGTCTTGTATGGTGTGTTGTCTTTATAGAAGACCTTAAGAGTCGATCCTCGAATATCTCATATATCTCTTTCTTTCGCGCCCAACAAAAAGTTTTGCCCAATAAGAAGTTTTGCCCACAAGAGGGAGCGTGTTTTGCCTAACAAAAAGTTTGAACAATAAATATAGATTTTGATTTGTTAGGTTCCCATAAGTTAGAAGTTTTGATGATACCAAAACTAGTTGGTTTAGTAACCAAGTATAAGTTTGCTTAGTAGTCTGGCTTGTGAATTGTATAGGCTTAGTCAGACTTTGTTTATAGTTGATAGTCTAAGTTTAGAATAGCATTGAAGACTTTGAAGACCAGAAGACCAGACTCTCTTCCATCTCCTCAAGATAGACTACCCTTAGGATGAACAATACCAGACAAGGTCAAGAGCAAACTAGCAACTCAAAAATAAACCAGACTAGCTAAGCGGAAGTAATGATCAGTCAGACGATGCAAAACCTCAAGTGACTTTCTGATATATGAAGAGACAAATTAAAGTGCGTGTAGTCATCCAAATGATCAAATCTGATCTAACGGCTACAAAATCATACAAGTGGAAAAGATAAAATTTAATGCTAAAAGTTACATTCTAGAAGCCCTCAAGTACAAAAGCTGAACGGAACTTTTTGAAATAGATCAACTCAGCACTCAATCATAATCACTCATTGGCTCAACGGTATAACTACCCTACGAAGAGTATAAAAATAAGCAGAACAACAACTGAGAAACAACTTCTGAAAACCTTGGGAAAATCTGAAAAACGAAGAATATCCTAAGAACAAGATCATCATCTCCAAGAGCTTAAAATTCTATATCTAGAAATCAAGCAGATCAAACAAGACACTCAAAAAGAAACATCTAGTGATCTACTTGATCAAGAGAGCTGCAAATCAAACTTCAAAGAATGATCCAGTCAAGCTCTTATCTTGTATCATTTATTTGATACAACACCAACTTCATCAACAATAAATTTACAAGAAAGAGGAAAACATGTTGAAGTATCTGCGGGGTGTGAAGGAACAGAAGAACAGACGAGTCGTTGGAGAAAGAGAGTTCTTCAAACGAGCTACGTGCAAATAGACCATTGAAGCATCTGTAGGGTGTCAAGGATTGGCTACTTAGAGTGTGAAGCATCTGCGGGGTGTCAAGGACACTTACCTATTGTATTAGCGTAGAGTACAATAGTGATACCTCTTAAGTCACATGAAAATCGGTCACGTAAGAGATAACACCACTCCGAAGATCGATAAAAAAACTCTCTGACTCATTTACATTCAGCATTTTATTTCCAGTACTAGCATATTCCATTGCACACTACACAACACAGAAAACCAACCCAGGGCTTATTTTGAACCATATCATATTTCCGTTGCACTCACCAAGTGAAACAGACCAACTTAGTAAAACAGACAAGTGGTATCACCAGTCTGTCTTACTCACTTGGTTCATTCATTTGTGAGAAACTCCTTAAAATGAAAAGAGTTCATTCAACCCTCTATGAACTCTTACAAGCCTTGTATTATGGGACCAACATGATTTATTCTTTCTTACGAATAAAATAGGTAATTTGTAAATGAAAATGCTTATAATTGTGTTTTTTTCACTTGTAACCGTTGGGAGAGGATTGCCCACACTTGAGGAGGTGTTTGGAGAGATTGCCCACACTCTTAAAAGTATAAGGAAATATAGTAGCACCTTTACTAACACCAATTGATTTTAGTAGAACGGTAAGCGCTTGATCCTAACATGGTATCGGAGCCCCCTGGTGTGAACATTATATATTTTCCTAATTATATTGTGCAAGTATTGGGAGAGATTGTCCACACTTGAGGAGAGAGATTGCCTACACTTGAGGGGGGTGTTGGGAGAGATTGCTCACACTTTTAAATGTACAAGGAAATATAGTAGCACCTTACAAAATGCATTCTTTGATTTACTAAAATGCATGAATACTGGTTAGCTTTCCACCACGACAATTAAAGAAATGTAGTAGCAATTACCCAATAAAATGCCCAAGAATATATCGAGACATTTAATTGTAATTTTCCCAATTTTCAATTTTTTTTTCGAAATTTTGCCCCTGCAGCCGAAACCCTAATGCCTTAAAAAACACAAAAAGAAAAGCGAAACCCTAAGTTGAATTTGCCGAAGTTGCCGCCACGTTTAAAACGGCGTTTTTTGGTTATATATAGCAGTGGTGGTAGTTGTACACCTAAAGTGACTTTGCAGAGATCATCAAATATTTAATCGAAACCCTAAGTTGACTTTGCCGAAGCTGCCGCCACCCTTTCAAACGCATTTATATATAGAAGTGATGGTAGATGTCCACTTATAGTGACTTCACAGAGATAATCAATTACTCAATCAAAGGCAAAGAGCAACCATTTAAAGAGTAATTTAAAGATTCGGCAGGGAGGTTGTATTAATGGTGTTGAAGTGGTTTCTCTCACGCTTGTAAGTCTTTTTTTCCCCGGTCCCTCTAATTTGTGGTAATATTAAGTGGATACAGTAAGGAAACAAGTTAGAAAGACGGCCAAAGAAAAAATCATTTCTTCCCGATGAAATAATCTCAAATATTTTAACCAGGCTTCCCGTTATATATAAGTATAATTAAATGTGGACTTGTTTGTAAGAGATGGAGAGATATAACCTTGGCTCAATATTTTGTGGACTTACATTTGAAAAGTAGCGATCCGGTTATTCTTGTTACAACCTCTAAAAACAATTCTCAGTTAGACCTCTTTGTGTTTGATAAATGGTGGGAACTTGCAAGAACCAGGTTCATAATTAATAGATTCCCCTTTAATTCTGGAGATTTCCCTTGTGAATCTTTTGTTCTATTGTCGCATGATGGTCTAATTGTTTTAAAAGGATGCCCTTCTGAGTAACCGAAATTCTTTATTCTAAATCCTGCTTGGTCTAGTCAAGAATGTGTGAAGATAACCCTTTGTGCAGAAGTTCGGGAAGGCAATATTTGTGCAGTATATTATCATCCATCTTTGAAAGAGAGCTAAATTACAATTTTGGTCCTCTAACTAGACACGTTTTTCGATTTTGGTCCTGGTTTTTCTCCGGCGACAATTTTAGACCTGTAAGTGGTATTTTTTTTGCAAAAATAGTCCTGAACGCTGGAAAGACCACTTACAGGACTAAAATTGTCGCCGGAGAAAAACTAGGACCAAAATCGAAAAACGTGTCTAGTTAGAAGACCAAAATTGTAATTTAGCCTTTGAAAGAGTATTGCTCACTTTGGAAGATAGAGAAATCCTACCCCTTCGGTGATCCACTTGAATTTGTCCATTACAAGTTGCTTACTTTAGGTTTCAATCCATCTTTGAAAACGATTATGAATCAATACAATTACAGAGTTAAAGACAATCATGCAAAGGTTATCAACAATTACACTTTATTGGATTGTTATTATGTTTCAACATGAGTCTAAGTATACTGGCCGTAATGATATCTTGGAATTCGATATTATAAGTGAAGAATTCATGGTTATACCCTGTCCAGTCCCTTTGAATACCAGTGCATGAATCTCAAACACATTTGCTTAATAGTGATGGTATTCTTTCTTTCTTACTAATTCTTCCAAGCACAATCTCTATATGGAGATTGGAAGATCATCAGAAGTTGTGGACATTTAGCGAATTAATATACCATAGGCACACAAATTTGTCATGGTTACGAAGAAGTTCTTTGTAATTGTTGTTGTCGATGGAATACTAGCTTTCGAGTTGAATAGTAGACTATTTGTTTGCAACCTTAAGGAAGGAGCTGTAAGGAACTATCCGAAAAGGAGGTACAAAGGTGATGTATCATTTTGGTCTCATCAGATGGTGGTTTCGTTAAAGAATTGCGTGTCCGAAATATATTTAAAGGAAGACGCTGAGTTGTGGGTATGAGACAAACATGAGTCCGATCTCCGTTATCGTTAAACTGCAACCTACTGAAGTTGTTATTGTTGCATAATTTTAAATTTCATTTTTGGAGTTGGTGCGGGATTAGCCCGGTTTTAACGGATCTTTCGTTTGTTGAAAAAAAAAAAAAAAATGACAACTGTTCTAAGTTTTTTATTTGTTTGTTTGTTTTTTTTTTTTGTTTTTGTTTTTGTTTTTGGGAGGGTAGACTTATTATTCATTGAACATATCATTTTCCTTATTCATTTAGCCGCTTGGGATGTATCTTATCAGGTGTTGAGGGTTTTGAGTTTTCTTTTTCTTTTTTTTCCCGCTTATAAATCCAAACACATATTATCGTTTTTAGCCATTCCAACCGGAAACCTAAGTTGTTTCTGCGGGAGCTGCCGCCACCCTTTTACTAACCAGCCAACCACCACCATAAAAGTTTTGAACCCTGGCAATTGCCTTCAACCGCCGTTTTCCGGGTAATAGCAGTGATGGTAGCCGTTCAGTTACAGTGATTTTGCAGAGTTCATCAAACACTAAATCACAAAAAGAAGCAAACAGCCTCCATTTTAAAGGTACTCTAAAGAATTGTAATTTGGTTCTTTTAAATTAATTTGCAGTAGGATTAAATGGATACAGCTGCAGGGAAAAAGGTTAGGAAAAGGGGCAAAGGAAAACCATTTCTTCCTGATGAAATAATCACCACAAATATTTTAATCAGGCTTCCAGTTAAAAGTGCAATCAGATGTAGACTTGTTTGTAGGAAATGGAGAGATATAATCTTAACCCGCCATTTTGTGGACTTACATCAGAGAAGTAGCATTCCACTTATTCTTGTTGGCAAAAGAATAATTGGTAGCCCCGTTTAAACCTTTTGCAATCGATAAGTGGTGGGATCTTTCAAGAACTAGGTCTATGTTCCGTTTATTCCCTTTTCGTGTGTGCTGATTTTCTCGATGCATCTGTTGAACATTTTTCTCATGCTGGCCTGATTGTCTTAAAATCTCTTTTTTGGAACTTACAAAATTCATTATTCTAAACCCTGTTAGGCCTAGTGATGAATGTGTTGAGATAAAAGTTTCTAGAAAATTTTGTGGCGATATTAAATGCGGTATATTATCATCCTTCTTTGAAGGAGTATTGCACTCTTTGGATGATTGACAAACCCGACAGTGATAAAAAATCCAGTACAAGGTACTTAATTTAGGTTCCAATCCATCCTTCAAAACGGTTTGTGATTCGTTTGATTACATAGTTAAAGACAAGGAAGCATATCCATTGTTTGTCAACGATCGCCTTTATTGGATGCTTACGTCTGAACAAAATGACAAGTTTGGTGGCCGTAATGATATCTTGGAATTTGATATAATAAGCGAAGAATTCATGGTCATACCTTGTCCGATTCCCTTGAATACCGAGTGCAAGAAACACCAAACGCATTTGCTTAATATTGATGATGTTCTCTCTTTCGTACTAATTCTTCCAAGCACAATCACTATATGGAAATTAGAAGATCGTGTACATCGGTTGTGGACAATCAATGAATATACCATAAACCTAGAAATTTGTCATGATAATGAAGCAGTTGGTATAGTTGCGGTTGTCGATGGAATGCTAGCTTTCCGGTATAATACAAGACTATGTGTTTGCGACCTTAGGGTGGGAACCCTGAAGAAGTATCCGGAAAGGGAGTACAGCGGTGGTAATGTATTGTTCTTGTCTCATCAGATGAGTTTGGCTTCGCTAATAAATTGTAAGGACTTATATATAGAGGAAGACGGCAAGGTGTTTGATTGAGGCAAACAAGAGTCTGATTGTCCATTATATATGCTTTGTCTTTCTAAAATTTAGATTCTCGTTTTTCAGTAACCTTTATATATATACTGAAATTGTTATGAGACAAACAAGAATTTGTATTGTGTATGTTTAAACTGTTAATGTATTCCTTATGATGCAGAATCTTTGCTTTGTTATGTTTGGATATTTGTTACCAATCCTTCTCCTTTACTTGTAATATGAATGCTTCCAGACACTTTATATGAATGTTTTCATTTTATTTTTTTTAGGGTTTTTTTTTTTGTTTTTTTTTTTGAGGTTGGTTTTGGCCTGTTGATCATGTGTGTTAGAGATAGTAACAAGATTGAGTATTTAGATAATATAGTTTGATATATAAGCCAAGAATTTAATGTCATCTCTTGTGTTGTGTCTACTTCTCAAATTATGGACCTTTTCCACATTTCCTCCAGACAACACTTGGTCTGTACATGTATACAATGGACACCATATGAAAGGTTGAAATCATTTTCATATAATGTCAGAATATATAGAGTGAAAAGATTATCTTCATTAGTAGAGAGAACAATTTTTCTTTTTTTTTTTTTTTTTTGAAGAGCATAGGAGAACGGTTTCTATTCATTGAATGTGGAAAAAATAGCAAAAGAATAACCGATTGTGGAGTGACAACCCAAGACATACTCTTAATAACTAGACTTTTTATTCCACTACTTGCCCCTTCATCGAAACCCTAAGTTTGTGGCTTTCTAGAAAGCTGCCGCCATCCGGCCCTAATAACATTGCTTTTTGCTGGGCATCAAATGTTCAATCACAAATTTATTACACTTCAGCCGAAGTTATCTGACAAAAAAGGTAAGAATCAACGTGGGGGAAACTGTGTTGTTGGTTGACGGAGGTCGGATTGCATCTCACCACGTGTCACCCCCATATTCACTAAACATTTAATGAAGCTATAACATTAAGGGCCCGGAGCCCCACTTTAAGCCTAAGGGCAGATCAAAACTCCAGGTGGGAGATCGGTCTGACTTGCTTCTCAGTCCACCGCAGGTCGGTCAGGGCGCACAGAGTCGGGTCAGCGCATTTCAGGTCATAACGACCTTGGGGGCTCGACACAGGTCGGGCAGAGCAATCCCCGAATATTTAGCACACGTGCATAAAATATAAGATAAACATGGAAAGAATCTCAAGTCATTAAGACTCTGATCCTATATTTTTAAACTACTGTATTTATCTCCTAAAATCAAGGGATTCACACGGTATAATATAATCCTTGGAGGATACGAAATAAGAGTCCATAATGGACACGGCACAAACGACATGCCTAGGGCATAATATCCTCTATATAAGTAATCACGTGAACAATGAATAGACTTGATTCATGAACAATTACAAGATACGTGAGATTCACAATCTCAAAGCTCGATCTAAAACACCACCCACCCCCCGGTTTCATCTTTTCCTTAAGTTTTTATCTTGAATAAATTGTCATTAGGTTATTACGGCCCAGATTATTTACAGACGAGATCCAGCATCGTCAATTGGTGTTGAACAGCCATAGCTCTTTTCTCTCACGGATTTCTCCAAATTGCAGTACGATTAAATGGATAAGGTAAGGAAAAAGGTTACCGAAAGGGCCAAAGAGAAACCATTTCTTCCTGATGAATAATCACAAATATTCTGGTCAGGCTTCATGTTAAAAGTATAATCAGATTTGGAATTGTATGTAGGAAATGGAGATATATAAATTTGGCTCGCGATTTTGTGGACTTACATCAAAGAAGTAGCATTCCAGTTATTCTTGTTTCAATGAAATCTAGTTACAATATAGACAATTTTGCAATAAATGAGTGGTGGGATCTTGCAAGACCGAGAACAAGGTCTATGATACATAGATTTCCTTTTGGTAATGCATTTGTACTACTATTTTCTCGTGTTGGCCGGATTGTCTTAAGAGAATTCCTTCTCTGTGAACCAAAATTCATAATTCTAAACCCTACTAGATCGACCTAGTGATGAATATGTGGAGATGAACTTTTCAAGAGACTTTCGGGGTGATGTTTGTGCAGTATATTATCATCCTTCACTGAAAGAGTATTGTTTGTTAGAAGGCAATGACTTCTAGATTATTCTACAACTAGTACATAGGAAAAATCTAGAAATTATTTCCTTAGAGAATAGTCTAGAATTCTAAAAAAATACTTAGATAAATATCTAATGCACACTTTGCCTAGAAAGATTTAGTGTGCATATTCTCTAGAAGGATCTACCACTTTTTCTAGGATATTCTTACCTTTCCTATAAATAGGAGTTGTAACTTAGGCCAACAACACAACACAAAACACACAAGTTGTGAAGTGAGTCTCCCACATCAAACACTTTCTAGTTGCTCTCTTCTTGTATTTTTCAAGTGTCCCATTTGTTGTATATTTTGTGTATCAATAAATATCAAGTTCTATATTCCAAGTGTTTGGACCTACCTCTTACAACACAACAAGTGGTATCGGAGCCTCGTCGATCGGGCGTAGTTTTTCTTTGTGGTGGTGATATTTGGTAGGGGACCAACGACGTCGTCACTCTGCCGAAATAAACGGTCGGAGGATATTATTCACCGGTTGAGAAGAATCAATCAAGGATTCTTGTTCGCGGCGTGATCCGGATCGGGAGTGTTTGAGTGCTGGGACCTAGCTTACTTAGTGTTTGTGATTGCAACAAAACTAAGTCACGATGGCGGATTTTTCGGTGAGTAATATTAAAAATTAAATAATCACAATTATAGCACATGGCAATCGTGTATGGTGTCATACCCGAGAGCCAAGATTTGTTGGAGTATGTCACCGAAGTGACGCAACGCGCCGCCGCTTCAACAGATGCCACGGCTTTGTGTAAATGGAAGGTGAAAGCTGCGAAAGCCATGTTTGCTATAAAGACATCAATCGAAGATGAGATGATTGAGCATATCCGGAAAGCCACCACGCCCGGAAGGAAGCATGGGACACGTTGGCTAGTCGTTTTGAGGAAGAACATTTCGCGCCGCAAAAATCGGAGAATGAGTTGATGTCGCTCACCCAGGAAATCTATCAATCAGAGATTATTTCACCAAGGTAAAATCTCTGTGTTATGAGATTTCGAATTAGATCCGGAGTCCAAAATTGGTGAGTCTCGGATGAGAAGAATATTGATACATGGTTTAAAACCCGAGTATCGGAGTTTCACAACAGCGATACAAGGTTGGGCCACACAACCAACCATTGATGAGTGGAAAATTTATTAGCCGACCAGAGTAATCGGCTAAGCGGATGGCGGCGTAGTTATAAAGTCAGAAGAAGAAGCGTTGTATGCAAGTCAAGCAAGAGGAAAATCAAATAGATATAACAATAAGGGATTCAAAAGACAATATTATGGAAAACAACAAAAGGACGAAGGACAGAGTTACCAAAGAGGGGGAGCTGAAGAGAAGAGACATGATAATAAGAAAAGTAATGATAGACCTCAAGGAGGAGACAAACGCTTTCACAAGCAACAAAATGCTTGCTTCAATTGTGGCAGAAAGGGACATTTTGCAAGAGATTGTAGATTCAAGAAGAGACAAGTTGAAGGAAACGCTGCCACTTCAGATACCCGAGATGACCAAAGTGAAACAGAATGGGATGTCCAAGCATCTTTCTCGGGGTTGAAGTCCGAGCAAGAAAATATTGACACTACTATGGTGAAAGAAGAAGACCAAGTAACTTTGCAAAAGAACTATGACAAGTGATATTGGGCGTGTTAACTTTCACAATCTGTGGATCGTTGACTCAGGAGCTGGCAATCATATGACCAGTGACAAAGAAAGACTTCAAAGAATGACAGAATACAAATGAGGACGTGTTGTCGTAACGGCGGATAACACTAAGCTTCCAATTAGACACATTTGAGAAACAGTGATCACGCCAAACTCAAATTCTCAGCCAGTGATACTGCAAAATGTGATGCATGTTGTTGGAATGAAGAAAAATCTCTTGTCGATATATCACAACTCACAGAGTCGTAATTATGTATTGTTCGACCCACAAGATGTGAAGGTTTATCGTGATCTTAGAGTCGTTGGGACTCAGTCTAGAAGGTGAAAAGAAGAAGTCAAGATATATGTCCGATTTCTTTGAAAAGATATATTGAGAAAACCAGGAAAAATGACCACGGTGATCTATGGCATGCACACGCCTGGGACATGTCGGTTATAAGAGACTTAAGGTCATGATGAAAGAGTCTATGCTCAAAGGACTTCCTAAGTTGGAATGTCGGGACGACACGGTTTCTTATTTGGATGCCAATATGGAAAAGCGCATCAACTCCCATATAAGGAGTCGAGATACCGAGCAAAGGCGCCACTTGAGTTGATTCATTCAGATGTTTTTGGACCAAGAAAGCAACGATCAATTGGAGGTGCAAAGTTTATGATCACCTTCATTGACGATTTCTCAAGATATACGTGGGTGGATTTCATGAAGGAGAAATCTCAAGCTTTGGAGAAATTCAAGGAATTCAAATGTAAAGTCGAAGCAAACTTTCCGGAGAGAGTCCGTTGTCTCCGCACGAGATAATGGAGGTGAGTATACATCCACCGAGTTCTCGGAATATCTAAAGCAAAATAATATTCGCGGCGCTTGACTTGTCCGAGAACGCCGCAACAAAACGGGGTAATTTGAAAGAAAGAATCGACATTTAATTTGAGACATGTCGGAGTATGATACATGCAAAGAATGTCGACCCGTTTTGAAGGCGAATGTATGAAGATCGCAGCTCATGTGATCAATCGGCTACCACAAGCAAAGCTTGGATTCATCTCACCATATCCGAAACTCAAAAGAGAGAAACCAGCTGTAAGTCATTTCAAAGTATTTGGTTGTGTTCATTACGTATTCGTCCCGGATGAGCTACTGAAGCAAATTTGACAAGAAAGCAATCGGATGCATCTTCTTGGGATACGATGATGAAAGAAAGGATGGAAGTGTTGTGACCCAAGAACGAATCGATGTATGGTGTCAAGAAATGTTGTATTCGATGAAGCATCTTCTTGGTGGTCATCTCAAGATGAGGAGCTTCCTAACTCACATATTCTAGAAGAGAAAATAAGAGAAAATACTGGAGAAGAGTTATGCACTCTGAAAGTAAATGATGATGGCCAAGAGAAATCGGCAAAGACAACTCAAGAGATGGAATATAGCGAGATCGAAAGTCCAACACTGGAGATGGAGGAAGTTGATCATCATGAACAACTTAGGAGATCATCTCGACAGAGGAAACCAAATCCTAAGTATGCTAACATTGCGACAGTTGATGATACTGCAACTATGGAGCCTTCAAGCTATGAGGAGGCGTCTAAAAAGGGTGAATGGATCCAGGCGATGAAAGAGGAAATTCAAGCGCTTAAGCAAAACCAGACTTGGGAACTTGTTCCTCTTCCGGAAGGAGTAAAACCAATATCTTGCAAATGGGTTTACAAGGTGAAAACACAACAAGACGGATCCATAGAAAGACATAAAGCTCGATTAGTTGCTCGAGGTTTCTCACAACAATATGGCTTAGACTATGATGAGACGTTTAGCCGGTGGCGAAGATAACTACTGAGATTGAGTCTTACTGGCCCTAGCAGCTAGTAAGTCTTGGAAGCTATGGCAGATGGATGTGAAGAACGCCTTCCTACATGGCGAGATTGATCGAGACATATACATGGAGCAACCAAAAGGCTTCGAGAGTATGACTCATCCTAAATACGTGTGCAAGTTAAGAAAGGCGTTATATGGATTGAAACAGGCGCCAAGGGCTTGGTACGGAAAAATTGCAGAGTTCTTGACTCATAGTGGATTCTCTATGGCTCCGTCCGACTCAAGTTTGTTCATCAAGTATCAAAATAACAAAGTAACAGTCGTGTTGGTATATGTTGATGATCTCATCATCACTGGAGATGATGACAAAGAAGTTCAGCAAGTCAAGAGGAACTTATCAGTCCGGTTTCAAATGAAAGAACTTGGAGAGCTTAAGCACTTTCTTGGACTTGAAGTCGAGTACACTAAAGATGGGTTGTTCCTCTGCCAACTGAAGTATGTTAAGGATACGTTAAAGAAGTCGGAATGATAGATCGCAAGCCTTCTCCAACACCAATTGAAGTCAATGCCAAGTTAAGCTCAAAAGAAGGCAAAGAGTTGGATGATCCTACAAGTTATCGGCGACTAGTAGGAAGTCCGATATACTTGAGCGTTAACAAGACCAGACATTTCGCTTTGCGGTTGGCGCCGCATAAGCGATTTATGCAAAGTCCAAGAAAGCCACATTGGCGTTAGTTCAGAAAATTATGAGTACGTCAAAGGAACTTATGACTACGGTATTTTCTACCGTAAAGGAGTGCCATGTAAACTTGTTGAATCTCGTGTGGCCGATTATCTTTGGGGATCATGACACTCTCCGATCAACTACCGGTTACGTGTTCAATTTTTGGTTCGAGTAATATCTTGGTGTAGCAAAAGACAACCTCATCAGATCTCTATCAACTACCGAGGCAGAGTACCGGGCAGCCGCTATAGCGACTCAAGAAGTCACTTGGCTTGTGCGCTTATTATTGAAGGATTTACACCAACCGGTTGACTATGCGGTGGATTTACATTGCGACAATATATCATCACTTCAACTAGCGAGAGAATCGATTATTTCATGCAAGGACCAAGCACATTGAAGTGCACTACCACTTTATTCGAGAGAAGGTTCTTCAAGATGAGATCTGAGATGATTCACGTGAAGATCAAGATCAATTAGCGAGATATATTCACAAAAGGATTAAGCGGACACAAGCTCGAGGAATTCAGAAATTCTCTTGGGATGCAAATGAGCTCGTCGTCAAAAGAAAGAAGTCATTGAGGGGGAGTGTTAGAAGGCAATGACTTCTAGATTATTCTACAACTAGTACATAGGAAAAATCTAGAAATTATTTCCTTAGAGAATAGTCTAGAATTCTAAAAAAATACTTAGATAAATATCTAATGCACAATTTGCCTAGAAAGATCTAGTGTGCATATTCTCTAGAAGGATCTACCACTTTTTCTAGGATATTCTTACATTTCCTATAAATAGGAGTTGTAACTTAGGCCAACAACACAACACAAAACACACAAGTTGTGAAGTGAGTCTCCCACATCAAACACTTTCTAGTTGCTCTCTTCTTGTATTTTTCAAGTGTCCCATTTGTTGTATATTTTGTGTATCAATAAATATCAAGTTCTATATTCCAAGTGTTTGGACCTACCGCTTACAACACAACATTGTTATCTTTGGAAAATACACAAATCCGGCCAGCCTGAACAAATTCAGTACAAGTTGATTAACTTAGGTTCCAATCCATCATTGAAAACGATTGGTAGTCCGTTTAATCAAACATTTAATTAAGGACGAGGAAGCATATCCATTATTCATCAACAATCACCTTTATTGGATGCATAAGTCTGAACAAGAGGACAAGTTTGGTTGCCATAATGATATCTTGGAATTCGATATAATAAACGAAGAATTCAACATCATACCTTGTCCTATCCCCTTGGATACCGAGTTCAAGAAGCATCAAACACATTTGCTAAATGTTGATGGTGTTATATCTTTCGTACTAATTCTTCCAAGCACAATCATCATATGGAAATTGGAAGATTATGTACGACATTTGTGGACAACCACTGAATATACTATAAGCATAAAAATTTATAATGATTTCTATGCGGCTGATATTATTGCTATTGTTGACAGAATGCTAGCTTTCCAGTATGCAAGAAGACTATTTGTTGGCAACCTTGGGGAGGGAAATGTGAAGAAGTATCCAAATAGGTACAATGGTGATGTATTGTGTTTGTCTCATAAGAATAGTTTGGCTTCGCTAAAAAAACTCCAAATCCACATTATATATAAACAAAGACGGGGAGCTGATAGTATGAGACAAACAAGACTTTGATCTCCATTATGCTTTGTCTTTGGTATAATTTAGTTCTCGATTTTCCGTAATCTATGGCATATAAATTTGTACATTTATATCTAACGCACTACAAAATAACACAAACCGAGAAAAGGGACACAACAAAGTCGAGTAATAGATTGGAAAGAGAAAAACTCTTTTGATTATTACAACAAGGAAGAGAGTATAAATAGAAATTTACAAGGAATCATGCAGCAGACAGCATTACATAGTTAGCTCTTATAAAGAATAACCGGCTAGACATCTCAGCAGACTTTTTAGATAAAGTCAACTGATGATTACATCAAAAAAAACTAATGAAAGATTCATACATCTCACACTCTCAAGCTTGGTCGTAGATGTTGAGACAGCCAAGCTTGCCACATATATCAGTGAATTGAGTAGGAGGAACAACATTGGTGAAAATGTCAGCTAGCCAGCTGGAATTGATTGGGAATGTGAATGATTGTAATGTCCTTGGAGTCCACCCTTTCCCCTAAAAAAGTGTCAGTTAATTTCAATATTCTTGTACTTGTCCGGATGAACAGGGTATTTGAGCCATCCTAGTATTGTCACAGAAAATCTTGGTAGAAGTGTCTAAAGTCAGTTTGAGGTCCTTTAGTACCCTTTTAATCCACATACCTTCACAAACTCCAAATGCTAGAGCCCTAAGTTCAGCTTCAGCACTATTTCTGGAGACTGTAGGTTGCATTTTACTTCTCCAAGTAACTAGGTTTCCCAAAAACAGGAATAGTAACCAATAGTAGAACGTATGTCAGTGAAGGACCCAACCCAGTCAGCATTAGTGTACACCTTAAGATCCTGTCTTGAGTGTTTTTGAAATTGGAGACCTTGCCCGAGATTGGATTTAAGGAATCTGAATAGTCTGAAAACAGTATCCAAGTGTTCTTTCTATGGACTTTGCATGAACTAGCTCAAAGAGTTGACGGAATAACAAATATCATGTGGGGCATGGGACAAGTACACCGGATTGCCCACCATGATATCTAGGAACATCCACCGTAGTTGCCTCTTTTCTAGCACAGAATTTAAGATCCGGCCACAACATTAGGTGAAGTTGCAAGTTTGCTTCCAAGCATGCCTGAGTCCTGGAGAAGGTCCAACGCATACTTTCTTTGGGACAACCGAATGTAAGCTATGACTAAAACACTACACCAAGTCAAAACGGTCCCTCTTTTACATTCAATCAATCTAAATTAATTTAGATTCCGCTAACAAAGCATCATATGCTACTGCAGGAACATATTGAAGCGTAGGATTCGATGAGTATGTGGAAACACTTAGTAGTCTTCAAATTATTATTTTCATGAAATTGAGGTTTTCTAGTTATTATATAACATAATTTTCAAATTATTAGGTAGCAAAAATACCGGTCTTAATGTTATTACGTAACTTTGAAGAGGGGTTTAAATGTTACTTTAAATAAGGGTTTCCAAGTAATTACATTACATTAAAATGAGTATTATAGTGTCCGTGTGTAGGGTTTAGTGATTGCGTAACATTAGATATTCAGACAACCAAGCTTTGCCACATATATCAGTGAATTGGGTAGGAGGAACAACTTTGGTTCCCGTTTCTGGGAACCAAAATTCATAATTCTAAACCCTGCAAGGTCTAGTGATGAATGTGTAAAGATAAACTTTTCCCTAGACTTTCAAGGTGATATTTGTGCAGTGTATTATCATCCTTCCTGGAAAGAGTATTGTTCTCTTTGGAAAAACACAAATACAGGCATATAGCCAGCCAGAACCGATTAAGTACAAGATGCTTAATTTAGGTTCCAGTCCATCCTTTTAAACAATTCGTAATCTGTTTACTTACACAGTTAAAGCCGGTGACTCTCTTCCTTCTGAGACCCAATTGGTGTATTTCATGCATATTAAAATATATATATAACCAATACATTATCCTTTATTCTAAATGTTATACCACATATTTGTTATGACACTCGGCCCGAAAGTGACGCATTGGCTAAATTAGACTCGGGAAACACTGCGTTAAAGTAGGGATCAAACCATAATCTTTCATAATATTTTTCTCAAACCATGCTTTAGATAAAAATGTGCGTTAAAAGTCAAGAATCCTAAGTCATTGGACAACATCAAATTCCACAAACACAAAAGGACTATTGGAGAACCGAAAAATGCGTGCATCGAAGACCAAGATCATCGGCGACTAGGACAACACCTAATCCCACAAACACAAACGGGCTTCGGAAGAGCTGAAGAACCTAAGACGTTTTTGGTCCTGAAATCTCAGCTTTAAACCTTAACTCAAACCTCATTAGGGTTGCTTTGAGGTTTTTTTTTTTTTTTTTTTGGGTTCACTTACGTACCTTACCGATTTAAAAAAGTATACCCCAATAACTAAGCTCTCCACCACGACAATCAAAGAAATGTAACAATTAACTCCCTTTCAATCATTTTTACGGTAATAGTACAACACCTTTCAAACACACACACACAATTAAAAAACAAATCACACATGTCATTCATCTAAGTGTTTAATTAATAACAACCGTAAGGGAGTTTATTCGGTTCGATCAGGGTATTTTTTGGCCTTATCCCCATATAGGCCACTGGCTGTGGCGGGTCCGGCCACCTCGACAGGAGAGAGTAAGGTATGGACGAGCTGCTGGCAGCTGCCTGTACAACCACTTATACAACATTTCTTGTGGAGATGCCTCAACGATTGTCTTGCTATTGGGCAGGGGTTGAGACAGACGCATGTGGGGGACGGCGTTTGTTTGGCATGTGGCTGGGCTCTGGAAACTTTGTGGCATGTGCTTTTCGAGTGTGAGATGGCTGATAGAATCTGGAGGGTGTCACCGTTTTATGGGATCTTGGGACGCCTTCGTTATGCTTCCTTTGCAGATTTCTTCATGCGGTTATTGGAGGATCAAGGTGTACAAGAAACTGCACGATTCGTGTGGCTTATGTGGGGAGTTTGGAAGGTGCGTTGCTCGGCGGTGTTTGACGACCAGGCTATCTATGAATCTGCGGTTTGTACACGTTCTCTGGCAGCGTCGACTGAGTACGCAGAGGCTATGGAGATGTATCGGACACAGGCCTCGGCCCAACATCTGGCAGATAAATGGGCTAAGCCAATGGTGGGGGAGATCAAGAGTAATGATGATGCGTCAGTTACTGAGGCTGGTGCGGGTGTTGGAATTATTTTTCGTGACTCTCATAGAGAAATTATGCTTTCCTTTGCGTATCATTTTGATCCGGGAGACACGATAGAGTACTTGGAACTTAAGGTGATCTTCTTAGATTTAGCTAGGGATTCAGCAGCTAGTGCTGGAGAATGATGTTTGGCGTGTGTTTCCCGCCTTCGTAGACCTGTGGAGGACCTCACGGCGCATGACTGCTTAGTGCAGGACCGTTTGTCTTTATTATCTAGCTTCATCTCTGTTTCTTTTACTTTTATCCGGCGTATGGGAATGTCGCGGTACATCTTTTAGCTAGACATGTTTTGTTAATTTCTGCTCGGACATCTTGGGGCACTTCGCCCCCAGGTGATGTTTTAGCCGCTTGTTTGGCGGAGGCTAATTAATAATATTTCTGTTTTCCTCAACAACAAAAAATAATAATAACGAATGTGCGAGGTAAACAATTCCCTTAATTGCATGATACGTATTAATCAATAAAAAAATTTGGTTGAAAGGGGATCTTTATTTATAAACAATGTGTACAAAAGGAGTTCAATAAAGCATTTACAACTATGCAAGAGATAGTAGAACTAAGTTACAGAAACAAATTAAGTCTGCCAGGCCAATCTAAGTTCGTGAGCTTTTCGAATCGCTTAGGATAGGAGCACATCCACCGGGGGTTTCTGATTATCGCTCGCATGGAGGACTTCATTTCACCAATACCATATACTGAGAATGAGTTCTCTAAAAAGATATCTCCAAAACTCCAAGTTGTCTTTCTTGTACATATTTTTGCTCAAACAAGTGTCAAGCCATCGGGGAGTTTCGTGAATCGATGTGAACTCCTGCCAACAATGCGGGTGAACAACATTTTTCCACAATCTCTTTGCCCAGCTGCAGTCACGTAAAGAATGGATGCTCATTTCTCGATGGCGTTGGCAAGTGGCACACGTGTCTAAATCAATGATGTGACGTTGGCAAAGAGTGGCTGCTGTCGGGAGGGAATCATGGCGGATATGCCAGAGAAGGAGATTACCTCAAATGGGACCTTTGATGCTCCAAATTTGCTTCCAATAATTCCTTTACAATAATAATGATACAAAAATATCAATTATACTTTTGTCACTGCAAAAAAGACCTTTCGTGACAAAAGAAATCATCGCGAAAAGTGCTGATTTTCGTCATTATAAGTTTTCGTGACAAAAGTTTTTTGTCACGGCGTTTGTTGTGTAAACAGTGACGCTAAAGGTGTCTATTGTGACAATCAGAGTATTGGTCACTAAATAAATTTAGTCAAGACGAATCTCATACTTGTGTCACCAAAGCTTTTCATGACCAAAACGCTAAATTTCTCACCAGAAGGTTTTTCATGCGACAAAATTTTGTCACAAAATAATGAACATTTTATCACTAATTAAGGGTTGTTGTCACCAAAGGGTAAACACATTTTTTACATTAATGATTAATATTGACAAAGGCTTTGTCACTAAAAGTCACATTTTAATAACAACAACAACAAGAAGAATAATAATAATAATAATAATAATAATAATAATAATAATAATAATAATAATAATAATAATAATAATAATCTACAGATGCTATATACAAAAAATACCCTACAAAAGAACAAAAAATTAATACACAAAAACTTTAACGATCATTTTTAAAGGTACAAATCTTAACATCCATTATCTAATAAAAAAAATTTTAACATCCACTGGAAAAAAAAAACACCAAATAAGTTAGATAAATAAAAATAATAATAATAATACTAGTAATCTACAAATATACACATACTCTATAAAAGAATAGACCCTAAAGTTTTGACTGTTGTCTGGAAAAGATGTGTATATTCAAAACACAGTCAAAGAAAGATAAGAAATACAAAGTAAATAAGGATAGAAGTTATTCAGAATTAACGCCCTAAAGATAGAACTATAGAAGACTTCATATATCCCAAATGCTTTCTAATTTCTGCATTACCTGGTTTGTCATTTCTTCACATTCGTCTTCAGTCTCATCATTGACCAAGACATCATCTATGGCATCCGACACCATCTTGGTCTAAAAGGACAAGCAAAAGAACATTAGTACCATCCTTACCCACTTTAAAGTAACACATCTCATAACTTTTTAGCCCAAAATAAAGTACTTTCATCCTTACATTTCCATCCAAAAACTGCAAAGACGCAAGAAAAAAGAAAAATATGCCATAAAACATAATGGGGTGGAACATGTCTAATAGGATGTTAATTCTCACCTGGACCATGAACATTGATCTAGCTGTTCATAAAATTCCAATTTCAATACCACCTTCTGTCAAGAGGACATACAGGTGAAAATTAATCTTAAGGAAAACATGAATTATTCATTTGCATGAAAGACTAATCATAATTAAACGAGTAAAAGTTCATAGCATGCAAAACAATGAAATGATCAGTTTGAAATAGCAAAAGATAATTAAGATTATCATGTAGCATATACCAAGAAAGAATTCAAATTCATATCAATATGTTGGACATGTCTAGACCTGTTCTTGACAAGTCCGGACAGACCCAAGGATAAAGACCAAGACATGGTCAGACTTTAACAACAAAACTTAGGATCAGGACTAAAACAGAGATGTGCAGAGCAGATGAATGCGGACTAACAAAACAAATACCAGAAGATTACAACAAAGTGAATCAAGAAATTACACCAGGACAAATTCTTAAAATATATGATGCATACAAATTCTAAACACAGGACAAATGATAAGTAGACTTATAAGGGAATGGTTTGGGCAAGTATGGACATGTCCTGGACAAGGTCCACACACAAACAAGATAACGACCAAACCCAACTACACATGGTCAAGACAACCTAATATATGATGCATACAAGATGTAAACCCATGACAAAGGATAAGACTTAACAGGGCATGGTTTGGGCAAGTATGGACATGTCCTGGATAGACCAAGACACAGCAGACATGACACCCCCCCCCCCCCCCAGACAGATGCATACCAAACTGTAAATGCAAGACAAGAACCTGCTGAAACAAGACCTGTGCAACAAAACAGATGCACACCTAATCAGACCTGAAAATGAGACTAGATGTAAGCCTAAAACAAGAGCAAGACCAGAACATCAAATCTGATGCAAAATAGAGCTACCTGATGCAAAGTCAGCTTGTGAATTATTATTTTTCAAACATAAACATACTACAAATTAATTATGCACTCTACTGCAATGGTTTAAAAATAGCAAAAAAGTTGTCAAAACACTCTAAGGTGTTATAAAGCTGATTTATCCAAACATACTTATAAGAGATCAATAACCATTAAGAAAGACCAGCTTCCTGACCCCAGAAATACAACTGCAAGCTCAATTTCTAACAAATCAGATTTCATTATAAAATTAAAAAAAAAACTTAAACTGCTCATTTTAGCTGAATGCTTTTATGAACTGACAACCCTTTCAATAAAGATTACTTGTGGTTTCAATAAGGCCACAAAATCATCAATAAAACACGCTTGTTATACGTCATGCTTGTGTATGTGGAGTCAATGTCCAAAAATTCCTCTTGTGTGAGTTCATGGCCGTGCAGTAATTTTCTTGTGTTTTTTCTTTCATGTTCTTTACTCAGATATGAAAATTGCCACCATCTGTTGAAGTTGAAAAGCCACTTACTTTTCCTTGGTGGCCAGGAAACTGACAGATTGTCTGCCTACTCATTAAAATGGAGCAAAACATGATTTAAATGTGGCAGGATTGTTTCAAATCAAAGCAAAGAAAGATAAATGAATAATATACATAAAAATAGAACGGGCATGCTGAACTTGAAATACAAAAAAGACAAGATTCTAAAGTCTAGTTCAGATAATTAACATGGATACATTCTCCTGCAAACATCACAAGAAAGGGGTCTTCAAAATACCCAACTTACTTGAACCTTAGCAGATACATATTTTTTTTACAAATTTAAAAAATGATGCAATGGGAGTAGATTAAACTGAATATACCTCGCAGCTAATTCCAAAGGCGACTATCTGCAAAGAAAAATGCAAAAAAAAAAAAAAAAAATTCCCATGTCAGCAATAGCAAAAAATCCACACAGCAGTACCCAAGCCATCGCATATCAAAGTGTTTATTTCTGTACATGTACCTCAAATTTAGATATATACTTATCAAAATACATAAATATCATTCAAAATATCTGTTATCACCACCACCATTTCTTTCATGGGTACGTGAAAAAGCGTACACAATGAAAAGACCTTTCATGCTGGCCTCATTTCTCTAAGATTTCCATATACAGAGACCAACAAGAAAATGTCAAAGAGAACAATCCATAATCGAAGCACAACTAGTGACAGTCGAGATACACATATTAGTAAAAGATTAATTAATCCCATCATCTTCAGTAATTACAATTAGTATGGATCATTAGAAATAGACAAAGTTATAGAATAAGAGCGCTAAATCTTACAAAATCCTTGAATGCGGGTCCATGAGCAGCCATTTCATACACACAGCAACCTGACAAGACATAAGAGAAAAGCAACGACTAAAAACCATCGTAAAATCTGCAATAATAGAACAATAATAATCTATGATGCAAGTGACCAAATATCATAATTGAAACCATATGGCATATCAGCAAGAAGTTCAGGGCACATGTAATATGGAGTTCCAACTACTTGCTTACAATGGATAAAAAGAAGCTTTTTATACCGTAAGATTAACTTGAAAAAGAAGAAAGAAAAAACACATACCAAAGAAGATCAGCTTTCAAAGTTTTGGCAAGTCCAAAATCACCTAAAAAATTTCACAACAGTATCAATGCAACCAAAATATTCTTAAAATTTTCTCAACTAAGCAATCAGAGAAAAACAGAAAAACAAAAGAGCGAATCATTACTCCATTTAGTAGTATCACCGATAATTTTCACAGAAACAACATGATGTGATTCCAGAAAAGGATGTTGCTCATAACAATATAGCTAGATTACTACTACAATGAGACTGTTCAGTGTCTTTTACATGCATATATTTAGCGATGTTGTAGCTCAGGAATCGAGAGATAATTAAGCCAAAAAAGAATGCCTCTCGATTGAGCAAACCAGAGGAACTACTGTACTAGAAGAAATGAACACATAATGTGTTGCCCTAAGATTAATCGTAAAATCATAAAACAAAAATTAATGACAGAAATAGCTACGTACCTGAGATTCGAACAAAAGGAATTAATTGAGAATCTGGTTTAAGAACAATGGATAATCTGCAGAGCTCATCTGAAAATCGGCACCGTTGTTCTGCGTAGAAAATCAACTGCGAAAAACCAATGAAATTCAACGAGCATAGATCGATGAAAGTAGAAAAGCAAATATGATCAAATCAGACGGAGCCTCCGATTGTGATTAGGTTACGGAGGAGATACCATATGATGTGAATCGGAGATCGATTAATGCACGCAGGAAAATTGCCATGGCATTTGCTCGGAAAATGAGCGAGCACGAGTGAGTTTAGGGATTGAGTGATGACCCAGTCACCACGTTTTTTTTTTTCTTTTCTGTATGACCGCGCGAGTGTGTTTATTATTATTATTATTATTATTATTATTATTGTCACCAAAGCCATATCCAAAATCATGTAAGGGCATTTTTATCAGAGGTCCTAAATTTTATCCCTAAAATAATATAAAATAATATGTATCTCTATTTTACAACATTTCAATTTAAAAGCCTCCTCAACAGCATCATTATCATTATCCCTATAATATTTCAAATAATATTAAATAATACATATTCTACCTCACAACCCTATTTATACACATAAATATTTATTATTTCACTCCAGTAGCACCCCTATCCCTATAATTTTTAATAATTAAATATGTTTAGGGCGTGAATAGTGCATCCCCACAAGTAGGGATGCACTGTTCATATCCCTAAAAATAAATAGGGATGGTGACTCTGCTGTGGAAGCTATTTTGGGGTAAACTCTATTTTTTATCTTCATTTTAGGGATAGGGCACCATACAGGGTTTCTGATACGAATGCCCTAATATGCCAGGGAAAACAACCTATCAAACTTGAGGTGACAAAACAAATATTTTCCCACTAATAATATATGTTATCGTGACAAAGAATTTTATGTTACCGGAAGTCACCCTTTTGTGACAAGTTTTTTATTTGTCACCAGGATTTAGTCACAAAAGGATTATTTTTTTGTAGTGATATATCAATTATATTTTTTTACAATCATTTTTCTATCTTAATTTACCAAGTACAGCAGTAAAAAAAATAAAATACCAAATACAGTAAATGTTTTTTTTTCAGACACAAATACAGTAAATGTTATTGTTGTTGTTATTATTATTACCTGATAGTATATATGATACCCTCCCATGAATTATCATAATTTCTGCATCCAAAAAAAAAATCAAAATTTCTGTTCCGGTATTCCAAAAAAAATCGTCCATCCATCGAAACCCTAAAAGTCCGTCTCTTTCGAAGAAGCTGCCGCACGGCCCTCACCTCTAATGACACTGTTTTAGCAGAGATCCATCAAATATACTCAATCACAAGGAGCAAACAGCCACAATTTTATCTGACAAATTGCGGTACGAATCTGCGTAGAGGAAGCTGTATTGTTGTTGATTAAAATGGATAAATTAAGGAAAAGGGTTAGGAAAAGGGCCATAGAACAACCGTTTCTTCCTGATGAAATAATCACAAATATTCTAATCAGGCTCCCTGTTAAAATTAAAGTGTAGTCAGATCTGGACTTGTTTGTAGGAGATGGAGAGATATAATTAACTTTGGATCGTGATTTTGTGGACTTACATCATACAAGTAGCATTCCGGTTATTCTTGTTGCAGCGTTATCTAGTGACAAAATAGACCATTTTGCAATAGATAAGTGGTGGGATCTTGCAAGAACAAGGTCTATGATCCATAGATTCCTTTTCGTAAGACATATTTCCAACAAGTTTCTCATGCTGGCCTGATTGTCTTAAGACGATCCTTTGTCTGGGCAACAGAATTGATAAATCCAAAACATGCTAGGCCTGGTGAAAGAGAATTCATGATTCTAGTGACGAATGTGTGCATATAAGTAGTTCAGACTTTGGGTCAGGAGACGATATTTGTGCCGTATATTATCATCCTTCGCTGAAAGAGTATTGTGCTCTTTTGAGAAAATACATATCAAGCCGAACAAACTCGGTACAAGCTGCTTAATTTAGGTTCCAATCCATCCTTGAAAAGGGTTCGGTTCAATTACACAATTAAGGGCGAGAATACCAATCCATTATTCATCAACGATCATCTTTATTGGATGCTTAAGTGCGAACTAGAGGACACGTTTGGTGGCGTAATGATATCTTGGAATTCGATATAATAAGCGAAGAAATTAAGGTCATACCTTGTCCTATCCCCTTGAATACCGAGTGCAAAGAGCATCAAACGCATTTGCTAAATAGTGATGGTGTCGTCTCTTTCCTACTAATCCTTCCGACCACAATCACTATATGGAAATTGGAAGATCACGTTGAGCATTTGTGGAAAACCACTTGAATATACCAAAAGCAATGAGATATTTGTCATGATATAGATGCGGTTGGTATAATTTCTTTTGTCGATGGAAAGCTAGCTTTCAAATCGAGAAGAGGACTCTGAAGAAGGCGACTCTATGTTTGCAACCTAATGGATGGGGCTGTGAAGAAGTATCCGGAAAGGAAGTATGTATCGTTTTGTCTCATCGGATGAGCTTGGCTAAAGGATTGCACGCTCGCCTTATATATAGACAAAGGCGACAAGGTGATTGATATGAGACAATCAAGAGTCGATCTCAGGTTTGCTTTGTCGTTGCATAATTTATTTAGATGTTTAATCTTCAGTAACCTTCCCAAATTTTTATTGTTGCGTACTTTTAAATTTCATTTTGTTGTATTGAATTATCGGCTAAATTACAATTTTGGTCCTCTAACTAGACACGTTTTTTGATTTTGGTCCTGGTTTTTCTCCGGCGACAGTTTTAGTCCTGTAAGTGGTCTCTTTTTTTACAAAAATAGTCCTGAACGCCGGAAAGACAACTTACAGGACTAAAATTGGTCTTTTCCGGCGAAAATTTTAGTCCTGTAAAAGGTCTTTCCGGCGAGAATTTTAGTCCTGTAAGTGGTCTTTCCGGCGTTCAGGACTATTTTTGCAAAAAAAGACCACTTACAGGACTAAAATTGTCGCCGGAGAAAAACTTGGACCAAAATCGAAAAACGTGTCTAGTTAGAGGACCAAAATTGTAATTTAGCCTTGAATTATCATCTAGTATTTTGAAAAATTAAGGGCATGTAAAACTTATACATATATCTATCTAGCTCAACGCGGCTCTCATGTGTGGCTTTTCATTGTCAATACATGAAAAAAGAGTAGGCATCAATTTTTGATTATTTGTTGAGCAACTATCATTGCGCAATGATACATATCTCTGCAGAATAGACGCCAACAAAACTTAATTTATTTTAAATACTATGAGTACACATAAAAACCGACACACTGTAAAAAAAAAGACCTCGCTAAGGTTACCACTGTCTCCACGCTCTCTAGTATCTCAGACAGCCGTATCCGAAGACTTGCGATTTTGTAATGGCGCCAAAGAAAGAGAAAGCTCCGCCTCCGTCTTCGAAACCAGCAAAGTCTGGTGGTGGCAAGCAGCAGAAGAAGTGGAGCAAGGGCAAGGAAACGGAGAAGGTCAACAACATGGTGTTGTTCGCGCGTGTTAGAATTTTTGTAGAGAGTTGAATGGAGAAGGCTAGGATGATGAGGCTGAGATGGAAAAGGATTGACAAGTTGGAGAGATTGAAGAAAGGAATTTGATTGTATTGATTGCTTGGTTGCTTGGTTCAAGTACATGGGGTAGTGTTATATATATAGTCTCCATATGATGGCTCAAGACCCTTATGGAGTTTTCTAGATATTTCTTAATTTTTAATAATCACTACTACAACCAACATGTATCTAGTAGCTTCCATTCTAGTGTAGCAATATTTATCTAGACTCTTACATACAACTAGAAGCTTCTACACTAGGAATGCATTTCTAGAATTTTCATACAATCTAGATATTTCTTTTCTTTTCTTAGAAATGTGTAGCACAATTTAACACTCCTCCTTGGTACATATTTCAGTGACACCAATCTTTTCTCGTAATAGCTCGAACTTGTCTTTTGGTAGTGCTTTTGTGAATATGTCGGCTAACTGTTCTTCACTCCTGCAATTCATAACCTTTATTTCTTTATTGGCCACGGCTTCTCTGATAAAGTGGTACTTGATTCTTATGTGCTTAGTCTTGTTATGAAATACTGGGTTTTTCGCCATTGAAATTGCTGAATTGCTGTCACAGTAAATCAATGTTGCTTCATCTTGAGGCTCCCCCATGTCCTCAAGTATCCGTTTGAGCCATATAGCTTGGAATGTTGTCAATGTTGCTGCTGCATATTCTGCTTATGCTGTTGATAGTGCTATTGTGTCTTGCTTTTTTGTTGCCCAAGAGAATATTCCTGAGCCCAAAGTGAATGCATAGCCGGATGTGCTTTTATCATCGATGATCCCGCCTAATCGCTTATCAAGTGTACCCAATCAATTTTGAGTCGGGATTTGGATCCATACCAAATCCCATAATCCTTTGTGCCTTGCAGATACCTTAGCACTCTTTTAGCTGCTCCGAAGTGAACTTGACTTGGGCATTGCATGAACCTTGAGAGATAACTTGTTGCAAACATAATGTCAGGTCTTGTAGTTGTTAGATAGAGTAAACTTCCAATGAGGCGCTTGGTAGACCGTACAATCTGCCATTGGCGTGCCATCTTCACTCTTGAGTGCTTTGCTTTCAAGTGGAGTTGCAACACTCTTGCACCCTTTCATCTTGAACTTTTCAAGAAGACTATCTGTATATTTCTTTTGGGAAATGAAAATCCCATTTTCTTTTTGGTTTACCTCGATTCCAAGGAAGTAGTGCATTAATCCCAAGTCTGTCATTTCGAACGTCTTCATCATGTCTTGTCTAAAACTCTTGATCATGTCCTCATTGTTTCCTGTAAAGATGAGATCATCAACGTATAAGGAAACAATAAGTCTGTCATTTGTATCTCGTGTCTTAATGTAAAGTGTAGGCTCGCTTTTGCTCCTCCTGAAACCTTGCGTGATGAAGTAGTTATCAATTCTGCTATACCAAGCCCGTGGGGCTTGCTTGAGCCCGTATAAAGCTTTCTTTAACTTTAGTACTTTGTCTTCTTCTCCTTTCACGATAAATCCTTGAGGCTGCTCCACGTAAATTTCTTCCTCAAGGTATCCACTGAGAAATGCTGATTTAACATCCAGCTGATGGATTTTCCATCCTTTTTGTGCAGATAGGGCAATTAATGCACGTATCGTATCCAATCGTGCAATAGGAGCAAATGTCTCGTTGTAATCCACTCCAAACTGTTGAGAGTAGCCTTTCGCTACAAGCCTTGCTTTGTGTTTTTGGATTGAGCCATCAGGATTAAGCTTTGTTTTATAGACCCACTTAACACCGATGACCTCTTTGTCTAGAGATGGACTTACTAGCTGCCACGTTTCATTCTTGTTTATCATCTTAATTTCTTCTTCCATTGCTTTTCTCCAAACTTCTTCTTTGGAAGCTTCTTCATAACTTCCTGGTTCTATCAAGGTGAGATTGCATCTCTCATATATCTCACTCAAAGATTTTGTCTTCCTTGGTGGTGTCTCTGGAGAAAAACCTTCATCTAGTGATGTTTCTTCAATGATAGCGCGAGCTGGTGATTCTGGTTGACGGTTGTCTTCTTCGTTGGTTCGTAGAAGTGGTGTCATATTAATAGTTTTCCTTTCAACTTCCTCTATTTCCTAATTGAAGCTTTCTTCCTCGTCAAATTCAACGTCTCGACTGACAATAAGCTTTCTTGTTCTTATGCTATAGACAGGGTAACCTTTTGATTGTGTACTATAGCCTAAGAAAATACCTTTCTCTGTCTTTTCATCCAGTTTGCTCCTTTTCTCTTTTGGAATGTGAACATAAGCAGATGGAGCCGAAGACTCTAAGATGCTTTGCCGATGGCTTTCGCCCACTCAGGGCTTGAATGGTGTTTTGTCTGAACGGCTTTGGTTGGACATCTATTTAGCAAGTAGACTGCAGTATGCACTGCCTCTGCCCAAAATGTTTTCGGAAGAGCTTTCTCCATTAGCATAGCTCTTGTTGTCTCCATAACTGTTCTATTTTTACGTTCTGACACACCATTTTGTTCTGGAGCGTATCCAAATGTCAATTGATGCTCCACGCCTTCATCTTCACAGAACTTGTTGAATTCTTTAGATGTGTATTCTTTGACTCGATCACTTCTTATGGTCTTCATGTAGTGACCACTTTGTTTCCCGACATAGGCCTTATATTTCTTAAAAATATTTCATATACTTGCGATCTTTCACGCATAAAATAAACCCATGTCATCCTGGTAAAATCATCAATAAAGAGAATGAAATACCTATTTTGTTCATGTGAAGGAGTGCGCATTGGGCCACAGACGTCCGTGTGCACCAATTTTAATGGTTCCTTCGCTCTCCAAGCTTTTCCAACAGGAAATGGTTGTCGGTGTTGTTTCCCGAGCATGCATCCTTCGCAAACACGATCGGGGTGCCTTTATAGTGGGTAGGTTTTTCATCATGTTCTTCTGATGTAGTATTCTTAATCCATTGAAATTGAAGTGACCAAGCCTTCTGTGTCATAACCACGAGTCGTCAACTTGTGCCTTCATTGCGACGTCTCTTGCATAACTCCATTGGATCGGAAAACATCGTTTTTCCTTCATTTTTATTTTTGCAATTTGAAGGGATTTATCTTTCTTATCATATATTGTACAAGAGTCTCCTTCAAAATGCAACGAGTATCCTTTCTCCATCATTTGCCCGACACTCAATAGATTTTGATCTATACTCGGGACCAAGAGCACCTCATTTATGTATCTCTTGCCCTTCTTTGTGTTAATGACAATAGTGCCTTTTTCAGTAGCCTCCATAAAGTCGCCGTTTCTATCTTAATATTTGTCTTGAATTTTCAAGACAAAGAAAATATGGATTCATCTTTTGTCATGTGATTGTTGCAACCAATTGTCAAGATACCATGTATCTTTCTTCTCTCTCTGCTGCTACTTGACAGGCATAGAAGAGATTGTCTTCGACGTCCTTTTCTTTAGAAAATTTAGCTTGATGATTCCTTTTAGATCGACATACCTTCTCGACGTGACCAAATTTCTTGCAATTTTTGCATTGTGGTTTTCCTTTAAACCAACAGTCTTTCTCCAAATGGCTTTTCCTCTTGCATATACCGCAATGAGAAAATGTTTTGTTTGGAAGCTCTGTATTTTTAGAACCTTCATTTGATCTCCGATCATTTTGTTTTGATTTTTGTGACGGCGTTTTGAACTTAGATTGAAAAGCATTTTCAGGATTGTGCCTTCGTGGCGCCTTTCCAATCTATGTTCATGAGCTTCTAAAGACCCCATCAATTCTGAAGCAGACAATTTTTCCAAATCTTTTGATTGCTCAATAGCTGTAATGATTGGATCATATTTTTCTATACATGTAATTAATATTTTTTCCACAATTTTCTTCTCTGGGACGTCTTCTCCATTCGCCCACAATTGATTTGCTAATGAATCTACTCTTGTGTAGTAGTCTTTAGCATTCTCAGACTCTTTCATTTTTAAATTCTCGAAATTTCTCCTCAATGAATGGAGTTTTGAGACTCGTACCTTTTCATTCCCTTGAAACTCCTCCTGCAACTTTTCCATCGCTTCTTTAGCCGTCTTGGCACTCATGATTCTTGGAAACAATTCTTCAGTCAAGCTTAACTGAAGGGCTAATAATGCTTGAGCAACTTTCTGTTGATTCTCCTTGAGTTCTTTCTTTTGTGCGGTAGATAAATTTGAGATGTCGTTGGGGATGCTAAATCCCTTACTTACGATATCCCATAAATCTTGAGCACAAAAGTAGGTTCTCATTTTAATGAACCAATAGTCGAAATTTTCACCTCGGAAAATTGGAACTGGAATGGATGAGCGGAGTGTGTAATCTGCCATGATGTTGATTTCGCCCAGTTGTAGTTGTGTCGAAACCGAGCTCCAAAACCACTTGTTAGAATTTTTGTAGAGAGTTGAATGGAGAAGGCTAGTATGCTGAGGGTGAGATGGAAAATGATTGACAAGTTGGAGAGATTGAAGAAAGGAATTTGATTGTATTGATTGCTTGGTTGCTTGGTTCAAGTACATGGGGTAGTGTTATATATATAGTCTCCATATGATGGCTCAAGACCCTTATGGAGTAAACTAGATATTTTTTAATTTTTAATAATCACTACTACAACCAACATGTATCTAGTAGCTTCCATTCTAGTGTAGCAATATTTATCTAGACTCTTACATACAACTAGAAGCTTCTACACTAGGAATGCATTTCTAGAATTTTCATACAATCTAGATATCTCTTTTCTTTTTCTAGAAATATGTAGCACAATTTAACAGCGCGATAAGGCTATTTATGAAAGCTTATATCTGAGGCTCCTAAGTACAAGCTCATCACTCCTTCCATTCTCTCAGATCGTCTCCAACATAAAAGAAGAAGAAAAGAAAATAGCCGGCATATAAGAAAGAAACGGAAAGAGAGTAAACACTTAACCCGTGAGACAGGGGCATGACGACTTTTAAATGTTGGGGTTCACAATTTTTTTCAAGAAAAGAAAGTGAACAACAAACACGTACCTCTATAATACTCGCTCCGTTTTTATATATATGTCGCAGAGAGAAGATTCACACAAATTACGAAAGTAGTTAATATGTCTCAAATATAGTGTTGGAAATGTATTTTTTTTATTGGAGATGTAAATACTTTGTTGGTAAATGTGTTTTTAGTATTGAAAATGTATTTTTTTTATTGGAGATGTAAATGTTTTATTGGTAAAGGAGGAAAAAGTAATAAATGATGCATTGGAAATATACAATGACAAATAAATAAAAAAAGAGCAAATTCTGAAATGTGACAGATAAAAAAATAGAGGGAGTATTATCAGAACTATGATAGCAAAATACTTAACCGCTAACTTTCACCGACAGAGTATCGGGTCAACGGGAGTATAGTGGTCACAAGGTCGAATCCACGAGGAGTAAGTCTAAGTACCAAAGCTGACGTGTAACTTGGTTCAGGTCAATCAAAGGTGGAAAGGTCTTATACTAGTGCAGAAATAAACAATTATTCGAACGGTGTTTAACTAGGGATTAACGGGTATAGCCGAACTATGATCCCACGGGTTACTTTTACCCCTTAGGAAGGACTTAACAGGGAGCGTGCCTTAACCGTCCTACCTATCCAAAATAGTTTAACGACATCCACGGGTGCCAATTCCTAATTCTAGTGATTAGACTGAACAACTCGATCTAATCACCCTATGTGAAGCTAACCGACTCTCCCTTTAGAAAACCGATTATCCTAACATGATTAAGGTCTAGAGTTGCTCGAACAACGATGACAAACATCTGTATTGGAAACAGTCCTAACAACTAGGCCGAATCTATGCAACGATCCCAAAACCCATTTTCTCACATCTCACCGCAAAATACATCTATAAGTTCGATGTGTGTGACAGTGAACTAGGTGATCAATCTAATTCAAAGCTGTTATAATAAGTTTTAGGACGTGGATTAATCGTTTAAACATGAACTTACGCACTACACAACTCCCTATCTCATCCCCCTTAGGGTTTTCACTCGCTTTCACATAATTCGGCTACACAACTAATTAGCTACTCATAATTATGCTAACAACGGAATTAAGAATTGAAATTAAACTAAGAACAATGAAATAAAAAGAAGTCATTACCATAAAAACGCCGGAAATCTGATCCACAAAATATCGAAGTGAAAACGCAATCTAAAAGTTGAATCTTTGGAAGTAATATTGAAATCTAAGCTATAACAAGTGTTTAGAATCGGCCGGTGTTATCTAGGGAATCCATGGATCAAAGTTCGATCAACCTTCACTAAAACCGCACCAAAATCGCCCAAAGAGTGTATAAAGTCAACAAAAGTTATCAAAGTGCTGAATAAGCTGCGTATTTATAGTGTAGGGTTGAATTTTTCTGCTGTCGAGAGCAAACGAGCGTTTGCCTCATGGTGAACGCTCGTTCGCCTGGTAATCCTGATGACGTTTAGGGTTTTTTCTTCCATGAACGAGCGTCTATGCTTCCTTGAACACTCGGTTGTACTATATGAGCTTTCTTGAATTCGGGCTGAACCCTCCCAAACGCTCGTTTGGGGGTAATTTGGACGCTCTTTTGTCTTCTAAGCCAACTTTCAGTATCAACTGCTAACTTGACAACCGCTCGTTTGGAATAGGCCAAACGCTCATTTTGCTGATATCACATTATCCAGCTTGAGCTCGTCGCAAACAAACATTTGCCATGGGGAAAACGCTCGTTCGACCTAATTTCCTTCCAAACTTGCATTTTCTCTACTTCAATGCTACGTTCGTGCCTCGTACATGTTTCTCACTCCAAAATATCGCCTTCCGGGTCCTCAAGTCACCTAAGTCCTGCAATAACATATACGAACAAAACACCACGCGTAATTCCGCAAGACCAAAGTGCTCGGAAAAGAAGTAAATATCGTCAAAAAGATTGAGTTTACTATCGATGTGACAGTTTAACTCCCCGTGCGTATAACTCTCGATATTACTCTTAATTAGGACTAATTCTACCCAAAACATGCCAGAATAGTGATAACCGGGGGTTAAACTGCACACCAAAGTACAGTAAAGTTGACTCCCATCAAACTACTCTCATCATATCTGTCAAAAGGATAGCAATATGATCCAAGTGAAAAGTCGATAGATGAATTCCCATATAGGCTTAAAAGTTAAAACATCAAATTTCATTCTACATTTCTAAAACAACGATCAAAAGTCGAACTCTTGTAGTAGCACCTTATTGTTTGTTCTTCCGGATCATGAAATTAGATCCCTCCTATCCAAGGGCGGAACTACCCTAGGGGTGGGTAGTCTAAAGACCACCCCAAATTAATCTTAATATATAAGGTTCACACAATGGTTGTATTATAAAATTTGTTTATAATGAGTCTCATATCCACGAGAAAAATTATGATGCAACAGTGATTTTAAAAATCTACAAAGTGGAGGGGTGTGAATAATTCTCACATACTCTTTCACACATAGTAGATGTGTGTTGGTGTGACATGGATTTTTTTTAGGGTAAAAGAACTTTTATTAAGAAACATCTGCCAAGCAAGCAGCCAAAACGTCATACGGGGGCGAGGTGCCTCAAGATATCCGAGTCGAAACTAACAAAACATGCATGTCGAGCTAAAAGAAGCGCAGGGACATTCCCTATATGCCGAATAAAAGTTAAGGAAACAGATGTGAAACTAGATAGGGTCCAACAGTCTTGTACTAAACATCCATGGGCCGTAATATCTTCGACAGGTCTGCGGAGTCTCGAGATACATGCCAAACAATCGCTCTCTACCTGTAGTCGCTGAATCCCCAAATGACGCGCTTCCTCCAAAGCCAATAAAATGGCCTTTCGCTCCATATATTCCACCGAGTCCCCTAGATCGAAGAGATAAGCAAAAGAATAAAGAACTGCCTCATGAGAATCTCAGAAAATTACTCCAATCCCTACTCCTGCCTCAGTAACTTACGCATCAACATTGCCCTTTATGACTCCCTCTGATGGCCGCACTCACTTATCCACAAAGTGTGGAATAGAGGCTTGCGTCCGATAAACCTCCATAGCCTCTGATACTCCGCCCGATCTTCGCCGGAGAGCACGTACACACCGCGGAGACATAAACAGCCTGGTCATCAAACACCGTAGAGCAACGTGCCTTCCAAATCCCCCACGTGAGCCACACAAATCTCGTAGTGCCCTGAACACCCTGATCCTCTTAGTCGCATAAAGAAATCCGCAAAGGAAGCAGAACGAAGACGCCCCAAGATCCTATAAAATGGTGACACGTGCCAAATCCTACCTGCCATCTCACACTCGAAAAGCACACGGCGTAAAGTTCCAGACCCTCCCCGCATGCCAGGCAGCTGCCATCCCCCATTTGCTTCATCTCTAATCCATGGCCAATAGCGAGACAATCATGCAGGCCCCTCCACAAAAAGTGCTGAATACGTGGCTGCACAGGAAGCTGCCAGCAACTCCTCCAACTCTTACTTTCCCCCTCTCCCCTGAAGAAGCTGGCCCTGTACAGAAGATTGTCGATAGAGGGATAAGGCTAAAAAGTACCCAGACCGAACTGTATAAACTCCCTGGCATGGATTAATCACATCCTTACACTTGATGTACTTCTAAAATAATTGTGACGCAACAGTGATTTTAGAAGTATACCAACTAATTATCACATTCTCTTTCTCACATAGTATATGTGTGTAAGTGTGGCATGGATTAATCATATCTTTATACTTGATATACTTCTGAAATATTTATAGTGCAACAGTGATTTTAGAGGTATACATAATGAATGGATTAATTAATTCTCACACACTCTCTCATGTGATAGATGTGTGTGGTTTGTATATGGTAAGAAAATATGCATTGGTTTTTTTTCTCTCACGTGGGACTTTTTTACTGTTGTTTTTTAGAGGGATTCTCTCTGGATTCACCATCGGCTAAGCAACTTTTCAGAAGAAATGTCTCCAGTTGGCTGCATTATTGATGATTGTCGCAAATTATTGCCAGCCTTTGTTTCAGTTTCTTTTTTCATTTAAACATGCAAGAAAATATTTTTTTCTCATCTTTTAACTCGGAAAACCACCATCTTTTTGGATGCCTAGAATGAGGCTCCCTTGTCAAATTTTTCATGCTTGTGTATGTATTGTGGATCATGATTAATGAATAATAACTTTTAATTTAAAAAAAAAATCTTGTAGAATTAAAAATTGGATGTTACCGTTTTGAAAGGAAGACATATTATTCATTATTTCCCGTCATAAATTTTTTGGGACTTATTCTTTTTATAAATGTCTCAAAATATATTTCATAACTAATATTTAAACTAAACAAATTTTCTTAAGTTTCTAAAATTCCCACATAACTATATTCATTAAGAAGATTAAAGGCAATAAAAAAATGATATATAATTGTAAAGCAGACATATTTATAATGACTAGATAAACTAATAAATGATATTCTCTGAAATCTTTAGAGTTTCAAAATGTCTCAAATAAATTGGGACGGAAGAGTATATTATTTTCCTAATTAGGTGTTGAGGTTTTTTTTTTTTTTTTCACTTATAAATCCAAACATACATTCGCGTTTTCAGCCATTAAAACCGGAAACCTAAGTTGTTTCCGCCGGAGCAGCCGCCACCCTTTTTTCTAACCAGCCAGCCGCCATCATCATCACCACCACCATAAAAGCTTTGATTTGAAGCCTTGCCATTGCCATTGCCATTGCCATTGCCATTTTTTGGATAATAGCAGTGATGGTAGGCGTTCACTTAAAGGTACTCAAACAGCCACCATTTTAAAGGTACTCTTAGCTAAGGAATCGGCGTGGAAGCTGGTGTTGAACTGAACTGGTTTCTCTCATGCTCGTAAGTCTCCTCGTCTTTTTATCCGGTTCTTCTAAATTGCAGTAAGAATAAATGAATACAGCAGGAAAAAAGGTTAGAAACAGGGGCAAAGAAAAACCGTTTCTTCCTGACGAAATAATCAGAAATATTCTAAGCAGGCTTCCTGTTAAAAGTTTAGTCAGATTTGGAGTTGTTTGTAGGAAATGGAGAGATATGAATTTGGCTCGTGATTTTGTAGACTTACATCTGAGAAGGAGCATTCCGGTTATTCTTGCTTGCAAAACTTCTCTTTACCATCTAGAACTTTTTGCAGTAGATAAGTGGTGGGATCTTTCAAGAACTAGGTCTATGATTCATCGATTCCCTTTTGATTGTGCTGCTGATTTAACTAAGGCATCTATAGAACATGTTTCTCATGCTGGCCTGATTATCTTGAGAAGATCCCATTTCTGGGTACTAAAACCATACTTCGTAATTCTGAACCCTACAAGGCCTACTGATGAATGTGTGAAGATAAACTTTTCTAGACGCTTTCGGGGTGATATCTGTGCAGTATATTATCATCCTTCTCTGAAAGAGTATTGTTCTCTTTGGAAGATACACGAATCCGGCCACCCAGAACCAATTCAGTACAAGTTACTTAATTTAGGTTCCAATCCATCCTTGAAAAGGATTCGTAATCCGTTTAGTTTCCGAGTTAAAAACGAGCATGCATATCCATTATTCATCAACGATCACCTTTATTGGATGCTTAAGTCTGAACAAGACTATAAGTTTGGTGGCCGTAATGATATATTGGAATTTGATATAATAAGCGAAGAATTTTAAGGTCATAATGCGCTTCTATCCCCTTGAATACCCAGTGCAAGGAGTATCAAACACATTTGCTAAATAGTGATGGTGTTATTTCTTTCCTACTAATTCTTTCAAGCAAAATCACTATATGGAAATTGAAAGATCATGTAGAGCCGTCGTGGGAAGCCACTGAATATACCATAAGCGTAGATGCTTCTTGTCATGCTTTAGAATTTGTTGGTATGGTTGCTATTGTTGATGGGAAGCTAGCATTCAAGAACAGAGGAAGCCTCTTTGTTTACAACCTTATGGAGGGAACAGTGAAGAACTTTCCGAAAAAGTACAGTAGTGGTGATGTGTCGTTTTTGTCTCATCAGATGAGTTTGGCTTCACTAAAGAACTGCACGTCCACATTATACATAGACGAAGACGGCGAGGTGGTGGTGGTATGAGACAAACAACAGTTTGATCTCCATTATGCTTTGTCTTTGTATTATTTAGATTCTTGTTTTTCTGTAAATACATGGATTTCATCTTTGTCCTCAATCCAACTACACCCTGGAACTTTAGGTTCCAATCCATCAGTGAAAACGATTGTCAGCCCATTTAATAAACACAATTCAAGGCTAGTATGTAAAGCTGGTATTCATCAACAATTACCTTTATTGGAGGGTTAAGTCTGAACGAGACCACAAGAATTCTTGGTTATAAATACCTTGCCCTGTTCCCATGAATCACCAAACACATTTGCTTTACTAGTGATGGTATTCTATCTTTCCTACTAATTACTGTATGGAGATTTGAAGATCATGCGGAGCAATTGTAAAAGTCAAAACATTAAATCACATCATTAACATACATGATTTTAGCAATCGACTCAGATAAATTAGAACATTGGGAGTTTTTTCTTTTCTTTTTTGGTAAGGACAAGATATCTTTATTACTTCAAGGCCAAAAGGCAAAAACACAAAGTTGTTCACTGTTACATCAACTGTAGTCTAAAATAAAAATAAAAATAAAAACGTAAAGTTTCGCCCGTTTATTCTATGTCCCAAGCTAAACATAGATTCCTAACCTTGTCAACTACCTTCGTAATAAAAACGGAAGCTGGTGGTCTCACTCTCTCATCATCGTGGTATTCTCAAGATGCAAAAAAAGCGATATCCATAGCATGCGCCCTTCACCCCAACCCGACAGAATGGTGAGGAGGTCAAACATGGTGACTCAGCAGCCCCTTTAGGTGGGAGGAACTGGACCCGGTACCCATAAGGAGTTACTCTAAGAGTAAAACTCTTACGCATGCATTTGTCGAATTCGAACACAGTATTCTCAATGTGCAATCGCCATCCAGAAACCAACCGAAATTACCTAATCTTTGTATCATCGTGGAATTCTCTGTTTTAGGTGCTGAGGGTTTTGTGCTTTTATTTTTCACCTATAAGGATTTGTGTTTTTTTGTTTCTTTTTCCCACCTATAAATACAAACAAACATTGTCGTTTGTAGCCATTCCAACCGGGAACCTAAGTTGTTTCCGCCACCCCTTTACTAACCAGCCAACGACCACCCCTTTACTAACCAGCCAACAACCACCATGAAAGTTTTGAACCCTTGCAATTGCCTTCAACCTTTGTTTTCCTGGTAATAGCAGTGATGGTAGCCGGTCAACTACAGGCCTGTTGACGAATGTGTGAAAATAAAGTTTTACCCAGACTTTCACGGTGATATTTGTGCAGTATATTATCATCCCTCCTTGAAAGAGTATTGTTCTCTTTGGAAGATGCACATATCCGGCAGCTCTGGTGAAGTAATTCAGTACAAGTTGCTCAATTTAGGTTCGATCCATCCTTCAAAACGATTAGTGATGCGTTTACCTACAAAGTTAAAGACAAGGATGCATATTCATTATTCATCAACGATCACCTTTATTGGATGCTTAACTCTGAACAAGACTACAAGTTTGGTGGCCGTAATGATATCTTGGAATTTGATATAATAGCCGAAGAATTTAAGGTCATACCTTGTCCTATCCCCTTGAATACTGAGTGCGAAGAGCATCACACGCATTTGCTAAATAGTGATGGTGTTATCTCTTTCTTGCTAATTCTTCCAAGCACAATCACTATATGGAATTTGGAAGATCGCGTCGAGCATTTGTGGACAACTGCTGAATATACCGTAAGTTTAGATTATTGTCTTACAGCCTATGGAGTTGGTATAATTTCTTTTATCAATGGAATGATAGCTTTTCAGTATGAAAGAAGACTATTTGTTTGCGAGCACTCGCGGTAGAATCTGTAAATGATGTTAAATCTGTATTTTACAGATTTAATTCTTAAGATTTGTCAAAAAATGAAGGTGCATTAGAATCTGTACACTAATCTGTACAATTCAGATTCAATAAAACTTGCGGTATATCTCCCGCACGGCCGCACTATATAGGATCTGGACGCATGCTTTTTCTTTCTTTTCTTTTTTTTACTTTTTTTATTTGTCTTTTCCCACTATATTATCTTACATCTATATTTGTTGTGCCGTAATGCTTTACTAATATGATCATTTAATTACTTCATTTTTTATACATTTCTTTTCTGTAATTTTGTTGCAAATATTAGAGGTAAATTTTATTATTTTTTTGAAAACATTCACGAAAAAGTCTCACGTTTATTGAAGTGACAATGACTAATAAAACAAAATTATATATTTTTATTAATATTGTATATATTGTTAATATTTTAACATATTTTAGATTGTGTGTCGATATGTGTTTTTTTATTATAGTTTAGAGTTATTTGATAGTTCTACATATTACGGTAGAGATTCTGATGCAGTTGACTCTTGGTAGAGATTCTGTAAAAATGAAAAAATAGTGTTTGAATCTGTAAAATAGAAAATCTGTTAGGGAGACACTGATGCAAGTGCTCTTAGAGAGGGAACTGTGAAGAAATATCCAAAAAAGTACGGTGGTGATGTATTGTTTTTGTCTCATCAAATGAGTTTGGCTTCACTAATGAACTGCAAAGACATATTATATATAGACAAAGATGGCGAGGTGTTGGTGTAGGACAAAAAAGAGGATGGCCTCCATTATGATCTGTCCCCCTATAATTTAGAAGCTTTGTTCTCATGTAATCTACTATTATGCTTTGTCTGTATAATTTATTGTAAACTTTTAAATTTGATTTTACTATTTTGAATTATCATCCTTTTAAAAAAATATAAGGGCATATGAAATTTAAACATAATATCTATAGCCCCTTCAAGTGTGTGCTTGTCAATATATATGAAAAAGAGCAAACATGCCCTAGCAGAATATAGCAAGTCATTCAAAACCACACAGTTTAAATACAGAATAAACTGTGTGGTGTGAGAAAACACATGCTAATGTCTCTGCATCGTGTGGAGACATCACACAATAACTTCCCTAGAGAAGGGACCAGACCATAATCTTTCATCATAATTAAACATCTTTTCCCCATTTTAACTGATCCTCCACTTTAACACATGATGAAAGAGCCGACTAGAAAGTTATACTATCTGGTTTGATGCCATTATCTAGCAACTTATTAAATAAGGCTATCCCCTCGTTTCCGTATCCATTTTTCCGTATCCATGCATTGCGCATGCAGTGATGACTAAATTGAGAGTCGCCACTCTCCATAGACCCCCTCCCGCCCCACACGCAAGGCAAAGACCATTCTGTCTTCGCAGTAAGCCATGACCAGTGTCATGCAAGAATCGCCACAAGAAATGTTGAATGCGTGGCTGCAAACGTAACCGCCAACTCAACCGAACCCTGTCGGCAATGCACACATCACTGACAATAAATGTAGGACCTACATATACGCAAGTAAGAAGAATCGCTTCTCCTCAATCCGAAAAAATCTATTAATATATATAGTATGCATCTTATTTGCCTCCTCTTAATTTTTTTATTTGTCTCTTTAAAAATATTATTGTCTCGTTTACATAAGATTCTGCGTCAGCCACAGCCGACGGGGTCTTGGAAAACCAAATGGAATCATACATTAGACATATGCTAAGACCTTTTTTTTTCTTTTTGGTTAAATGTCTTTAAAAAAAATTAACAAAAAAAAGTAAAATTAAAAGGCTAAAAATATTAATATGAAATAAAAAGCTAATTTAAAGAAAACAAATTGGGAACAAACATTATCCAGTAGTGAGGTGAGTGATTTTATGGTATAGCATACATTAAAACCTTTCGTTTTATCCTATAAATAAAAAACCTTTCGCTTTTTTTACTCTATTTCATATAATACATTTTTATCGTGTTTGAAATGTTAGAAATAAAATGTTGTAATGTATGTCACTGCATGACAACTTTCCAACAACGGTTGTTTTATAAAATTTGTCGATAGTGAAACTCATATCCACTTTAAAAGAATTATAGTACAATAGTGATTTTAGAGTTATACTGGGTGGAAAAGTGTAATTAATTCTCGCATACTCTTTCGTAAATAGTAGATATGTGTAGGTGTGACATGGATTAATCACATCCTTATACTTGATTACTTCTAAAAAAATTATGGTACAACAATGATTTTAGAGGGGGTAATAAATCTTACAAATAATAGATGTGTGTAGATGTAACATGGATTAATCATATTTTTACACTTGATATACTTCTAAAATACATTTGCACCATATGCACCTTACACATATTCATTTTTAATAAAACAATATACATACATATAATTTTTTTAGGTATACACATAGCATAGTGATGTTAAACGTACGGTGCCGCTCATGAACATATGAACATGTTCGTATTTGATTTGTTAGTATCTGTGATCGTTCGTTTGTTTAGTTTAACGAATCAAGTTTGAACAAGATTGTAAACTCGTTTCTTAAACGAACGAAAATGAACTTACTCGCGAACGTTCGATTATTTCGCAAACCTACTTATATAGATAAACCAATGTACAACATTACTCTAACTAATTAGATGATAAGGCATCTATTAATCTAATAGATATTTGATGTGATCCATGGTGGGCTTCAGAATGAAGAAAAATCAGAAATCCATGGTGATGCAAAAAATGCGCAATTATTTATGTTATTGGCCTGAATAAACTGTTTAGCATTTATTTGAGTCATTAGTCCATTATTATCCAACATTGGTTAGATTGTCTTTTATTTTTGTTATTATGTTTATATATTGTTATTATTTTGTCCCACATTGCTAAATTAAGAATTTGCCTTGGAAATCTGAAATTTTTATATAAGGCACATAGGTTTTCATTTATAAACAGTTCAATTTTGAGTGAAAATTTGATTAAAGTCTGTGACTTTGATTATCACTTGCGAGTGAGAATATTTTCGTTGTAGAGTTTCACGCTTAAAAGAACTTATCGGTAGCGGCGAAGCAGCGTTGTGGCGTTCTTGCCAACGTTCTTAGATTGGATTATCTAAGATTGTTGTTTCGAGTTGGTCCATTGATTCCTTTAGAAGGTCCTAGGCAAATCTTCATCCCGGATTCAGATCATTTGGTATTAGAGACGGTTGGCCGACTAAAGGTGAATCAAATATCCCTTTCGTTTCTTGTTTTGATTTCGTTTTTCGCTTTTTTCGTTTCTTGCGTTCTTGATTCAGGAAAGAAAAAAAAAATGTATTTTTTCCTCTTCTTTTTCATCCAGTATAATCAAAAAAAATACATGCCTAGTACGTGTTCTTGCTTATTTTTCCTACTCCTTGTGTTCCTCATCATCTTTGATGTACAAAAAAAAAAAAAAAAAAAAAAAAAAAAAAAAAAAAAATCCAGTCTTAGTCCTACTGCTTGCGTGTTATTCGTGCTTCAAAAACAAAAATCCTTTCCTTTGTGTTAGCCTTCATACCGTGCCTTGCATCATTTGATAAAAAAAAAATTTTAAAAAGGTTGACCTAATTAGTTTCTAAAAGGGTCGGCCATATTATAAAAATAAAAAATAAAATTATTTTTCAAAGTTGTTAGGATTCCGACTTCAGGAAAAAGTGAAATCCTTCTTTCTTGAAATCGATCCCAAAGTTCCTAGGATCCCGACTTCGCGGGAAAGTGAAATCAGTCTTTCTTGAAACCTATCTCAAACTTTATAGGATCCCGACTTACCGAAAACTACAATCATCCATTCTTGGTTCTCTTTCCATATCTTGCAACTCTACCTCACTTCATATCCATTCATCCCTACCCACATCTTAGTTTTCCGTTTAGGATCGTTGGTCTCGTGTGCTACACTTTGCTTGTTGTTCTGATTTGTTTGAAAAATGGTCACTTTACAACTTAGAGAGAGGGTGAGTGTAAACACTTGAGTTGTGAGGTCTAATCTTGCATAATGTCATAAAGAGATAGTAGTGTGCAAGATGCTGTTGAAAGAGATTTTTTTCATACACGTTGTTTAATTGGTGAGAGGCGATGTTCTATGATTGTTTAGCCGGACTGTTGTGCTAACTTAGTTAGTACGTATGTGATCAGTAAGTTATCGATTCCCACTATTCCTCATCCCACCCTTATGAGTTGCAGAGGATTAGTGATAGGGGTACGATACGAGTTACCCAATGAGTGCATTGATTGCGTTCAAATTTAGTATATATGAAGATGAGGTGTTATGTGATGTACGTAGTTCCGATGCCCGAGAGCCACATTCTACTTGGGAAACCATGGAAAACTTCTAGGATGGTGGCATATAATGACCCCATGGACGGATACATAGTATCCCATAAAGGGAAAAGGTTTAAACTTCTTCCGTTATCCCCCGAAGAGGCTCACAAAGATAAGGTTCGGGTCGCTAAAACCTTTGAGGAGCATGTAATGGAAAACAAAGCTCGTTCGAAACTAGAAACCGAAAAAGAAAAAAGAATTGGGGGAACAGAAAAATGAAGAGATTGTTAACATTCGAGAGGAGTTGAAAAACGATGAAGGTACGAGTGTATTGGAGATGAATATTGAGAAGATCCAACATTGGCGGAGATTGTGGAGAAAAAAATGGAGGAGGCAAATGAAGCTTCTATATTAATAAATACTTGTTCGAGTTCTTCCTTGTTGTCTATGCAGGTACATGGCGATTACCCAATTGAGGAGAGCTCATTTCCTACGGTGGTTCTCTTGATCGTGATCACATTCGTATCAAACCGGATCATACGTATTCTGATCGATTTTCTGAGAGTATTTACACTTATACGACTGGAACTCGCTATCAGTATTATTTTGTTCCTTCACATGCAGTTATCCACATGTTTATCCAATCGAAGTCCCGTTATTATGATGATGTGTTTTTGAAGCGTGACTACGCAACAAAGCATGCCATGATGAGAATTTATTTATTCGGATCCTATTTAATCCCGGTGTTCGATTCGTGATCTTTTGTGTTTGTTCAAGTTTTATTGGTGATGGTGCTCGATTTTATAACGTCCTATTGATTCGAGGACGAATCATTTCCAACCGGGGAATGATGTGATCCATAGTGGGCTTCAGAAGAAAGAAAAATCATAAATCCATGGTGATGCAAAAAAGGCGCAATTATTTATGTTATTGCTTGAATAAACTGTTTAGCATTTATTTGAGTCATTAGTCCTTTGCTATCCCACATTGGTTAGATTGTCTTTTATTTTTGTTATTATTTTTATTTATTGTTATTTTGTCCCATATTGATAAATTAGTAATTGTTTAGCAATTGATTTTGGAGTATGTAGCCTATATAAGACACATAGATGGTTCATTTATAAACAGCACAATTTTGAGTGAAAATTTGATTAAGTCTTTCGACTTGTTTATCACTTACGAGTGAGGATCTCTTCGTTGTAAAGTTCAACCCCTTTAAGAACTTATCAGCGCCTTGAACAAGTGTTGTGGCGTTCTCAGGGACGGACCCAGCATACAAAGGGGGGTGCCCGGCCCCCACTGAGATCCGAAAATCGATAAGTTTTTATAGGTAAAAATGTAAAAACACCATTGATGCCCCCACTCGCCTTTCGAATTTGTTCTGGTGCCCTCACTGAGATTTTTTTCTGGGTCCGTCACTGGGCGTTCTTGCCAACGTTTTTAGATTGGATTATCTAAGTTCGTTGTTTCAAACTCGTCCATTGATTCCTTTAGAAGGTCCTAGGCCAAATCATCGTCCCGGATTCGTATCAATATTCTAGGTAATTTTATGGAATATTCATAAAGTTATTTTAATGTTTTTTGTTACTATAATGTTTGAATATTGTTTTGTACTTTATTATTTATTCGTTTTGACTAAATTTTTTTACACTTTATCGAGCTAAACTTGGGCTAAGAGACAAAATATGTGTCGTAAGTCAAATTCAAACACGAGCCCGAACATATTTTCTTTTATAAATAAATTAAGTTTGAATATAACTTTTTGTTCCTTTATCAGAAACGTTTGCGAACAAACTCGTGACGTTAATAAACCAGTTTGAACATATTTTTTGGCGGCTTCTATCGGCACCACGAAAATGCTCATGGCACCACGATTACTCTTGGCACCACATTGAATATTTTTATTATTTATGTACTCCAAGCACCATCAAAAAAATAAAAAAAACTTACTTCTCAATTCTCATACCACAAATCTTATAAAATACAATTTAGTCATTTGATAATTAAAATGAAACATTATAATCCCCCAACTTATTTTTCACCAAAATCATCATCAAGATCCACAAATTCATCTTCATCTTCATCTTCATCATTAAAAAATCAACTTCATCTTCATCTTCATCATCAAAAAAGCATCCTCATCTTCATCATCAAAAAAAATCATCTTCATCTTCATCTTGTTCTTCATCTTCTTCAACCTTTTTCTTCTTCATCAAAATTCATCTTTATCAAAATTCTTCTTCATTTTGGATTTTCATAAGATAACACTAAAACACATGCTCAATGGGTTGAAATTAATTACGGGAAATAAAGTTTTTCTAGAGTTTTCCGACTGGCTACTGGATTTTCTGGCCGGCAACCCACCAAACGTCATCAAGACTGACGTTCGGATACACTAGAAACTTCAGATCCCATGACGTTTTGGACACCAGAACTGAATATTTTTCGTTTCCAACACGCCAAAGAGACTGACGTTGTTATTAGAAACAAACGTCAGACTTGGTCACGTTCTGGACAATAACGTCAGATTCATTGGCGTTTCTATTCGATTAAAACGCCCCCTTATCGACGTTTCTTGGAACATCAGCAACACCGACGTCTGAAGACTATGTTTCATGACAGCCACACTGACGAACAACTAGGTTACCTAGTGGTTTTTTATGATCAAAACGTCATCTCATCTGACGTTATATGTGCACTGAAACGTCGATGTAAGCGGCTTTTAAAACACCCGGTCGTCTTCCCTATTAATCCGATCGGGAAACGGCCGGTTCATCAAAAAATACCCAAAAAAACCTTTTATTTCAGCCTTATCTCTTCCATATTTCAACCAAAAACGAAACATATTACATTGAAACAAATCGAAATGCATATCTTCGATGATTACTCCATAGAAATCGAAATAAATTACACTCACTGTTATAACCTTTGATTTCTACCAAATTGCAACCGAAATACAAACATGTAAAAGTGATGTTGTTTTTAGCGAAAATTCCGGTGATATTGTTTGGGTTGCAGAAGAAATAATGAAGAATGGTTGTTGAAGAAAGGTGTTTCAAATGGAAAAGAAAGAGAAGTAATGAAGATGTAGGGGAAGTTGAAAGGAGTTTTAAAAAGTGAAGGGGTAGAAGTTAAAAAGTGATGGACAAAAGTGTTTATTTTTTAAAATATAAGGGATTAAAGTGTATAGTTTTTAAGTTATTAAATGAATTAGTTTTAGGTGGTGTTGTGAGTTATTAGGTGGTGTAGAAAAGTAAATGAAAAATAATAAATTAAAAGATATTGATAGTATTTTCGTGATCCCGATAAAAACAACCTACTTTTTTATATTTATTAAAAAGGGGAACAAGAATAAATTAATAACAGAAACGAATAAAACTTGAACAACTGATACTTAATTCGTTTGACCGGTTAATACACATATACACTTATTATTATCGCAATTTGGTCCCTTCAACCGGAACCCTATTTCGGATTGGGGCATTTGGGAAAAAGCAGGTGTGTTGACCAAAATTTAAAACGGTTATGTCTAAAAAATTTGAATTTTTTTCTTCCGTTTTAGGTGTTTTTTAACCAAACTAAAACCCTATTTCGGAAAGACCTTGCGATTTGGCGCCTTAAGATCGTGCAAGCATTTGTGAAAGAAATTATAAAATCACGGCCAAACTTCACTAAAAGACAAAACAACCTCTTTTCAAAAAAAAAATTGGAAAAGAGCCGTTTTTACACATTATCCCTTTCGGATTTGCCAAAGCTGTCGCCACCCTTTTCCCAACCAGCCGCCGCCGTCGTCGTCGTCCTCATTTTCCCTGAACCGCCACCACGAAAACTTTAAATCGCCGTCTTTTGTGTCAATAGCAGTGATGGTAGCCGTTCAACTACAGTGATTTTGCAGAGTTCATCAAATACTCAATCACAAACAAAGCAAACAGCCGCCATTTTGAAGGTACTCTAAGGAATCGGCGTGGAAGCTGTATTGATTGTGTTGAACTGAACTGAACTGGTTTCTCTCATGCTCGTAAGTCTCCTCGTCTTTTTATCCGGTTCTTCTTCTAAATTGCAGTAAGAATAAATGGATAAAAAGGTTAGAAAGAGGAGGGGCAAAGAAAAACCATTTCTTCCCGATGAAATAATCAGAAATATTCTAATCAGGCTTCCTGTTAAATCTGTAGTCAGATTTGAAGTTGTTTCTAGGAAATGGAGAGATACAATTTTGGCTCGTGATTTTGTGGACTTACATCAGAGAAATAGCATTCCAGTTATTCTTGTTGCATCAACTCGTCACTACGGTTTCAATCTTTTGCAATAGATAAGTGGTGGGATCTTGCAAGAAAAGGTCTATGATTCATAGATTCCCTTCTTGTGCTCCAGATTTTCCCTATGCATCTATAAACCAATTTTCTCATTCTGGCCTGATTGTGTTGAGAGGATCCCGTTTCTGGGATCCAGAGCCAAAATTCATAATTCTAAACCCTGCAAGGCCTAGTGATGAATGTGTGACAATAAACTTTTCCCTAGACTTTAAGGGTGATATTTGTGCAGTATATTATCATCCTTCCTTGAAAGAGTATTGTGCTCTTTGGGAGATACGCATACCCGGCAGCTCTGGTGATCAGCCAGAACTAATCCAGTACAAGTTGCTTAATTTAGGTTCCGATCCTCCTTTAAAATGATTAGTGATGCGTTTACTTACAGAGTTAAAGACAAGGATCCATATCACACGGGTGCATATCCATTATTGATCAACGATCACCTTTATTGGATGCTTAAGTCTGAACAAGACTACAAGTTTGGTGGCCGTAATGATATCTTGGAATTTGATATCATGTTTAAGAATTCATGGTCATACATTGTCCTATCCCTTTGAATACCGAAGTGCAGGAGCATCAAACACATTTGTCAAATAGTGATGGTAGTCTCTCTTTACTATTAATTCTTCCAAGCACTATCACTATATGGACATTGAAGGATCATGAACTACAGTTGTGGTCAACCAATGAATATACCATAAGCTTAGATATTTATCATAGAGCCTATGGAGTTGGTATAATTGCTTTTGTCAATGGAATGATAGCTTTTCATTATCGACAAATACTATTTGTTTGCAACCTTAGGGAGGGAACTGTGAAGAAATATCCAAAAAAGTACGGTGGTGATGTATTGTTTTTGTCTCATCCGATGAGTTTGGCTTCCTAATGAACTGCAAAAAGACGTATTATATATGTAGACAAAGACGCATGGAGGTGTTGGTGTAGGACAAACAAAGAGTATGGTCTCCATTATGCTTTATCTCTTATGTATTCTACCATTATGCTTTGGCTTTGTATAATTTAGATTCTCGTTCTTCTATAATCTACCGAAATTGTTATTGCTGTGAACTTTTAAATTGTTATTACATGTGTAATGCTTTAGAGAAGGGACTATACCGTAATCTTCCATCATATTTAAACGGCTTTTCCCCATTTTAAGTGATCCTGCATGAACACATGATGATAAAGCTGACAAGAAAGTTGGTTGTGCTATCTGGTTTAATGCTATTATCCAGCAACTTATTAAATAATGCAATTCCCTCGTTTCCGTATCCTATGCAGTAAGCACTTACCAATTTCATCTGAAAGAAAAGCTCTTTGGCCCTTGAAATGTCTCCGTTCTCACAATAACCCGTAATCATTTAATTGAATAACCATTAGACTATGAAGGAAGAACGCTTGCTAGTGTTCGAGGCGCAAAGAAAAACCATTACTTTATTTATAGGATTCTGCTGGATATGTATCATACATGTCAAGTTATGTACTCCCTCCGTCCCGCAATATAAGTTCTTTTGGACTTTTCATACAGATTAAGAAAATTAATAAATGAGTTCCTTTTTAATATTTCAAGACAAAATATCAGATTGCTTTTTCATGAATCGGCTTATAATATCAGATTGTTTAGTGTGAAAGTCAAAACAACGATTAATGTAAATCTTGTTTTGTTGTAATTTGATGTGGTTTGGTTTTAATTAAATCTTTCGTCTCTCATGGGATAAAGAATAAACAATTCTTTATTATTATTATTATTATTATTAGTTTTCTGTTTTTCCAGATTTACCCTTGTAAAGGAACCGTTGCTAGGCACATAAACCAGCTCGGCGTTCCTTTTGTTGTTTCTCTTCTTGTTTGTTAGGTTGTCAGGATGTTGTTCAGCAGCTATGATCTTCTTTACCAATTTCTGCGATTTTGAGTACTTATTTTCCCGATTTATTCGAAGTTTCGTGACGCTGTTCCAACCGGAAACCTAAGTTGTTTCCCCCGGAGCTGCCGCCACCCTCTTTCTAACCAGCCAGCCACCACCATAAAAGCTTTGAAGTTTGAACCCTGCAATTGCCTTTAACCACCGTCTTTTGGGTTATAGCAGTGATGGTGATTTTTCAGATACTCAATCACAAAGAACCAAACAGCAGCCGGCCACCATTTTAAAGGAACTAAAGTATCGGCATGGAAGCTGTATTGACGGTCATGGCGTTGAACTGAATTTGTTTCTCTCACGCTCGTAAGTCTCGTCTCTTTATCTGGTTCTTCTGAATTTCTATAAGATAAAATGGATACAGCAGGGAATAAGGTTAGAAAAGGGGCAAAGAAAAACCATTTCTTCCTGATGACATAATCACAAATATTTTGATCAGGCATCCGGTTAAAATTTTAGTCAGATTTGAACTTGTTTGTAGGAATTGAGAGATATGATTTTGGCTCGTGATTTTGTGGACTTTCATCAGAGAAGTAGCATTCCAGTTATTCTTGTTGCATCAACTAATAGTTCCAAATTCGAATTTTATGGGATTGATAAATGGTGGGATCTTGCAAGAACTAGGTCTATGATTCAAAGATTCCCTTTTCGTGTTGCAGATTTTCCCTATGCATCTATAAAACAATTTTCTCATTCTGGCCTAATTGTCTTTAGAGGATCCCGTTTACCAAAATTCATAATCCTAAACCCTGCAAGGCCTAGTGATGAATGTGTGAAAATAAACTTTTTCGCAGACTTTCGGGGTGATATTTGTGCAGTATATTATCATCCTTCATTGAAAGAGTATTCTTCTCTTTGGAAGATACACATGTCCGGCAGCTCCGGTGATCAGCCGGAACTAATCCAGTACAAGTTGCTTAATTTAGGTTCCGATCCATCCTTTAAAACGATTAGCGGTGTTTTTACTTACAGAGTTAAAGACAAGGATGCATATCCATTATTCATCAACAATCACCTTTATTGGATGCTTAAGTCTGAACATGAGGACAAGCTTGGTGGCCATAATGATATCTTGGAATTTGATATAATAAGCTTAAGAATTCATGGTCATACCTTGTCCTCGTCCCTTTGAATACTAAATGCATGAATCACCAAACTCATTTGCTAAATACTGATGGTGTTCTCTCTTTCCTACTCGATTCTTCCAAGCACAATCACTATATGGAAATTACAAGATCATGTACGATAGCTTGTGGACAACCACCGAATATACCATAAGCCTGGCGCTTTGTCATGATTTCAAGCGGCTGGTATAATTGCGGTTGTCGATGGAATGCTAGCTTTACACTATGAAGGAAGACTATTTGTTTGCAACCTTTAGGGAGGGAACCGTGAAGAAGTATCCAAAAATATACGGTTGTGATGTATTGTTTTGGCTCATCGATGAGTTTGGCTTCATTTAAAAGCTGCAACTCCACATTATTTATAAGCAAAGACGGCGAGGTGGTAGTATGAGACAAACAATAGTTTGATCTCAATTATTATGTCTTTGTATAATTTAGATTCTCATTCTTCCCTAACCTACCGTTATGCTTTGTCTTTGTATAATTTAGATTCTCTTTGTTCGATAACCTACCGAAATTGTTATTGTTGTGAACTTTTAAATTTGATTTTGCTATTTTGAATTATCATCTCTTTTAAAACTTTAAGGCATCTAAAGTCTGTGATTGTCAATGGAAAATTTTATAAGGCAAATCGTCAGATGAAAGTGTGCAGATTAAATGACATACATTACAACCACTCATTTCTAAAATCTCACACACGATAAAAGTGTATTATGTAAAAGAGAGTAAAAATGAGAGGCTCTAATGTATGTCACTTGATACAATGTCCCTACAACCGTTGCACCATAAAATCTCTCGCTTGTCAAAGAGTAAGCATGCCCTAGCAGAATATAGCTAACAAAAACTGGAAGTTTTTGCTGCAGTTTTCATTGCTTTTTTAATCAACAAGAATGAAGGTCAAGGATATGTTTTTGCTGCATTTGTACTACACAAATCAAGTTATGTACATGATGTTTATGAGAACAATTTCTATCCAAAGATTATGCATATGCAATTGCAATGTGGGGGTCTTCTGCATCAATGTTGCTCCAATTTCATCAGATTACTCAAGCTATCCAAAACCGTATATATCTCTTCCGATCTTGCGTTAGATCTATCATAAGCTACAAACACATGGATTTCATCTCTGTCCTCGATCCAACTACATCCCGGAACTTTATGCATCTGTTCTTTATTTATGACAAATCTTGCTCTATTTGAATCAACCCATCTGCCAGCAGATGCATATAAGTTTGCCAATGTAACATAGTTCCCCGAGTTGTGCGGATCTAACTCCATGAGTTTGAATGCTGCAGTTTCTCCATATTCAACATTTTTATGGATAACACAGCCACTTAACAATGCACCCCAAGTCACTAAATCAGGCTCCATTGGCATTTTTCTGATGACATCCATTGCATCGTCGGTTACCTGCTCGGCTTAGAAGGTCAACAATACATGTGTAATGCTTTAAAGACGGGACCAGACCGTAATCTTTCATCATATTGAAACATCTTTTCCCTGTTTTAAGTGATCCTGCATGAACACATGATGAAAGAGCTGACAAGAAAGTTATACTATCTGGTTTGATGCCATTATACAGCAACTTATTAAATAAGGCAATTCCTCGCTTTCCGTATCCGTGCATTGCGTGAGGGCGGTAAGCATTGCATTCTCAATAACCAGATTTAAGGTTTTGATTCCATTATAGACAAGTTCTGCATGCTTAATGCTTCCACATTTTGCATACATGTCGATAAGCCCTGCTCCGATATGTGGATTTGATTCATAGCAACATCTAATCGCTGTATGCATGAACTTGCATACCTCGCCTAATACTTGCCAACTTAGAACAAGCTGTTATAGCTATTCCAACTGCATAGACATCAGGTTTTATATTCAAGCATTGCATGTTCAGGAAAAGTTCTAGAGCTCCTTCGTTTTGGTCGTTTTCCACTTAAAGCAGCAAGGATGCCGTTGTACGTGTACTCGTTTGGCTCAAATCCATCTTCTCTCATATTTTGAAGAAGGGCTTTGATATCTTTCACACTACTGGAAGTAGCATAACCAGAAATCAAAGTGTTCCATGTTGCTGTATCCATTTCAATTACAGCATCAAAAGCTTTTTGTGCAGCCATTAGATCCTTAGATTTACAGTACATTTCCACCAAAGCTCTACCCACAAATGGATTTGTTTGTAGACCTCTAGCAATAGAATAAGAATGCAATTCTTTCCCTTTGTGACTGATCCCAACTTAGCACATGCAGTGATTACACTGCTAAGAGTGGAATCATCAGCTTCAACCTCTTCAATTACTAATTCTCGAACACGCACAAAGCTTCATTAAACATCAAGTTACTCGTGAAGCCTGAAATCATTAATGCTCCAACATATTATGTTTTTACTCTTTCCTTCCGATTTCATCCGAAAGAAAAGCTCTTTGGCCCTTGAAATGTCTCCGTTCTCACAATAACCCGTAATCATTGAATTAAATAATACATCATCCTTTGTGGAAAGAAATGCAAAGACATTCCAAGCACTTACCATGTCCTTGCATTTTCTGTACAAATCAAGCAATCCATTCACCACTTAAAGGGTTGAACATATAATCATGACGCGCAACATAAGCATGAATTTCTTTCCCATGATGTAGCCTCTGCAATCTTGAACATGAAGGAAGAACACTTGCTAGTGTTCGAGCATTTGGCTCCAGCCCCGCAACTCTCATTCTGCTCAGCATCTTTAAGGTTTCCTCGTCATAACCATTTTTCGAAAGGCCACCAATCACAGCACTCCAAGTTATAACACTTGGCTCCACATCACCCTCTGCTGACATTCTCTCTAAAATATCCATGGCTTCATATGCCATTCCATTTTCAGCACAAGCTGTAACAATTTAACTCCAAGAAACACAGTCTCTTTCTGTCATGCAATTGAGAACCTTCTTTGCATCATTCAAACATCCACACTTTCCATACGTATCAATCAAAGAATTAGCCACATAAATATTTAAAACAAACCCATTCTTGATCACAATACCATGCAGCTCCTTGCCAATCTAATACCACCATAACGACAGCATATCCTCAAAACTAGTGGAAACACAAAGAACTCCAAGTCAGCACCATCCTTATACAATTCCACAAAAAGTTCAAATGCTTCCTCTAAATAGCCTTCCTCTACATAAATTTTCAGTATCTCCATCCATAAGTAAATGTTTCTTACAGGCATTTTATCAAACAGTAGAGCTGCATCAGAAAAACAACCAAATCTTCCATATGCTTGAAGCAACTTAACGCCCACATACTCATGCTCAGAAAATCTGCTTTTAAGGGCATGAGCGTGGACTTGTTTAACTGAGCTTGGGCAATTGCAATAATCCAGCGCAGAAGCATAATCACTTGTATTTGCATAACTATCAACAGAGAAGACTGAATTGCAGAAAGAGAGGTCGCCTGGCTTTTTACAGTCGATGGATTGTGAGGCTGGTGGCGAAAGGTTCCTGGCCGAGAGTCGCCTGAGGTCTGGGAGGGTGACCGTCGTCGCCAAAGGCGATGCCATGCCGGTGGTGTTGCAATTTTCAAAATGACAGAAGAGAAAAAATTAACGCGCCAAAATTGTATTAATTTTTATACAGAAATTTCGAATGAGACCTCCCAAACAAAAAAATAAAAATAAAAATCAAATGAGACACGTTATATGGACACGTGTTTAACAACCATATTTTTTTTTAGGAAAACACCCACATTTAAAAATCATTTTCTTTCCCTAAAAAGTACTCCTCCATTTCTTTTAAGAGTGACATTTCAGAATTTGTTTTGTTTTATTATCTGTCATTTTATATTTTGATGTAATATTTATTATTTTTTTATATCTTTCCTTCATTTTAATAACTTAAATTTTGATACACTTTTTCATACACAATGAATGAACGATAAGTGTGTTATACTTTCACATAATATAATTAATAAAAACTACTACTTTCACCACAACTTATAAAAAAATTCAAACTAGTCCTCCCAAAAATTCACCCCTCTCATTTTTTCCAGCCACCACCGTCCACCACTTTCCTCCTTCCCCAGCCACCCAACTCTCTCACCGCTTCTTCTCTCCTTTCCCACCTGCAAAATCATCTCCACCTTCACCGGCCGCCACTACCATTCCCCCCAAGAACCAATCGCCATCAGATTTTCCTCCCCGCCACCAACCACCGCTATCTCCATACCCACCGCCAATCAACCATCTCCATTATCACCTCTTCTTCTAACACCCAACTTCTCAAAACCCACCCATTTTCACCAGCGCCTTTCTCTTCAAACAAAGAACTCTTTCTTAAAACAAAAAAAAAAAAAGAACTCCACATTTCCACCACCCCGCCACTTCCCTCTGCAAAACAAATGCTCGACGCTTCCATCTCCTCCTCCTTTAATACCACCGAAAACGCACCAACGCTGGCCGCGACGGCCGCATTTCATGGAGATTGGATGGCCGGATTTAATGGAGATCGAATTTCATTAGAAAATCAGACCCACCCCACCCTCTTGAAAAATGCGGAGGAAAAAGCCCAATGAACCCGCAAATCGCTCCGCGGCGGAAAAAGAGTACCAAGGCGGCGGAAATGGTGGAGATGGTGGCTGGGGTAAATTAAAATGGAAGAAGATTTTAGGGATTGAAAATGGAAGAAGAGGGGTAAATTAAAATGGAAGTGGAAGAAGAGGCGCGAATTAAAATGGTGTAGATGGTATGGCATATGAAATGGAAGAAGGAAAAAAATGGGAGATGGGGAGATGGTGGCTGGGGTGGGGAGATAGATGGGGAGATGGTGGATGGGTAAATTAAAATGGGGAGATGGTGGCTAGAGGTGGGAGATAGATTTAGGGATTGAAAATGGAAGAAGATGGGAGTAAATTAAATGTTGTCAGAATTTAGGTGACTAAAGTGTATTTTTTTATTTTGTGTGGTGTAATAAGTAAAATAGGGGTGTGTAAGTAAAAAATAATAATCAAATAAATGGATGCAAAGTAGTAAATAGAAATCCAAATAGAAACACCTTTAAAAAATCATTTTCTTTCCCTAAAAAGTACTCCCTCCATTTCTTTTAAGAGTGACATTTCAAAATTTGTTTGTTTTTATTTATCTGTTATTTTATATTTTTGATGTAATATTTATTATTTTTTTCTATCTTTTTACTTCATTTTGATAACTCAAATTTTGATACACTTTTTCATACACAAGGAATGAATGATAAGTGTGTTATTTTACACTCTTTTTCAGAAACATTAATTATTTTTTTAATCTTTGTTTTTTTTTTCTACGACAATTATAAAAAAATAAAAAGAGGGTCATTTTTTAGGCTAAAATTGTTTTTAAGCACTATAAATAAGGGAAACATCCAAACAATGATTGGATCTCGATTCCATTAGGGAAAAACCTTTGTGAGTTAAAATGTGTACCGGCACATTCCTTTTTTTTTTTTTTTTTCTTTTCATTCTTACAAAAATGAAAGATAAAACTGAAATACGAAAAAAGCTCTTTACACACATCTAAAATGCATCCCAATTCAAACGAGTCCTCTAAAGATGATCTGGCATGCTGGATAACGTGATATCCACATCGGTAAATAACTGAATTATCATCCTCACATAAATGTGAGACATAAAGCTATTGTCTAATTCAGATAACTTCTTTTACTAAAGCGACGATGGCGGCTCAAAGAATGACCTGACATTTACGACTATTTAAGCGCTCTCGTGCCGGGGATCGGGGGCGTTATAGAATAGTATCGTGTTCACTATCGACGGATTTAAGTGTCACATTCCACCTCTAAACGAACCTAAGTGCCACTGTGTCACCACTCAGAGTCCTCCGATAGAGAAATCGACAAGTCCACGAGGACAAATCTTGGCCGTCTCCTGGCGAGGACGCCACCCCATATAATGGGGAGAATGTGATCTCACATCGGTAAAGTAAGTGAATGACCACCCCATATAAGTGTGAGACATAACGGTCTTGTCAACTCGGCTAATCCTTTTTGCACAAGCGAGAACAAACGGTATAAGCGATTGACCGGACATTTATGATTCATTTAGCGCTCCCAGGCCCGGGTCTTGGGGTGTTACAAATAAGTTATGAACAAATTTACTTCAAAAACATACTGTTGAAAACCATGAGTGGGCTACGGCTAAAGAGTGATAGAGCCTAAGCTTCTCCCCAAATTACATTATTGCAAGGCCCAAGTGGATAGGAAAAGTAGTAATTACGATATAGGAAGTCTCATTAGATTCGATCTTCAGATTTACATCATGTGGACAAACAAACCAAACAATTTTCTTTGTATATACACATGGTGCACATCTGACGGTCGAGTCTAATAGAGACTCCCTACATCAGAATTTTCCAAGAAAACACACCGTGAATTTTATCAGAAGATTTCGACAATAAAGAGCTTTCCATTGACAATTGACGCACCAAAATTCCCTTTTTATCCATCCCACTTATGGTATCCTCCACGACGTGGGGCACAAATTATAAGGTACATTAGTACATCATTGACGTTGTTGTCTAAATTCTAGGTTTCCTCCTTCAAACAAGCTGTGAACGGAAAATTTCTTATACAAGGAGTCCCTATTAGAACGGATCGTTGGATGACTGCCACGTGTAGAAAAAGATAAAACTGTTTTGTTTGTTTGTATACGTGGCAGTTATCCGACGGTTGAGTGTAATAGGGAGTCCCTACAGCAGAATTACCCGCTGCGAACAGCCATAAGTTTGAACCATTGTCGCACCATTTTTTTATCATCTAGATCTACTCGTAAAAGTTAACACCACAAAAAAAAGTGAATATCCCGGGGCATTTCAGCGCTCGGTAAAGAACGAGAGATGTAATGAAAGTTATGTCTTTAAGTTGAAGTGTGAGACTTCGAGACCGTGTATTACATTCTCTCGCAAAAACAAATGTACATGGAGGGCCGTTATTGTGTCATCGGAAAACCCTAAGCCAAAAATTTGTTTTAAGACCCTTGACCATATAAGAAGTTAAGTTATACTCCCTCCGTCCCAAATTGTTTGAGACTTATTCCATTTATAAATGTCCCAAAATAAGTTTCATAACTAATATTTAGACTAAGAGGTTTTACTTAAATTCTTAAAATGCCCACATAACAACATTTATTTAGAAGTTTAATGACAAGATAAAAATGACATAATTGTAAAGTAGTTATGTTTTGAATGACTAGACAAACTATTAAATTGTGTTTCCTTAGATTTGTAGAAATTCAAAAAGTCCCAAACGGTTGGGACGGAGGGAGTAACGGTTAATTTTCACCTAAACTAGCTGCTGAGAGATGTAAGAAATAAAATAAGTAAGTTAGGTCGTCGTAATTTAAGTTAATATGTGCATTGATTTGAAACTAATTAATTTTTTATATACACTACTAACATATAAAAATGAAAGCCTTAAAAATACGGATTTTGAGGGGTCCAAGGCCGGGGTATTGCTTATTTCTATTCAACAAGGTATGATTAATAAAAAAAACGGTTAAACCCTAACCGTGAGGGCCCCCTCGCCCCCGATCCCACATGAATGCGAGGAGAGGTTAATCAGGAGCCTAGAGCTTAGAGTCAAGGGCTGTCTTAGTTCCCCATCACTGAAGTTTTAGCCATCGGAAATCAACCCTTTTTACGGGAATCAAACCTCTGACCTCCAGCTTAGGGTCCGGACTGTCATTACAACACCCCAGCTCCTCACCACTAGGCCATATCCAGGGGATACAAGGTATGATTAATAGTTCCTTGATTTGGTGGGTTAAGAAATTGTTGAATCCTTGCTTTGGGATAAATGGAATAAAGCGGATAACCATATGCCCCAAAATCATCTTTGTACTTGTAGCACGTTATAAACTAGACTATTTAAACATTATCTTCAATTTATATCATATACAAACCTTTAGGAATAATACATAGATATCTTCTCGATCGAGGGGACCCTTCCGGTTAGGATTTAACCGTTTTTTTAGATATCTTATTGATCGAGAATAAACTTTTTTTTAATTTTAAGAAAAGAAAGTGAACATCAAACGCAGAAGCTAGTGGCGTTGCCTTTTTGCAGTGGATAGAATGAGCACGTGTATTACACCGACAGTAGCTAATTGGGACCTGGATTGATGGTCTATAAATTTAAAAGCAGAAATTGAAATCAGGTTGTGTCAGGCCTGACACTTGCAAATCAGGTCATGCCTTTTCTGACATGGAAAATCAGGTAAACGTAAGGTTCTGGATATACAGAAACCCGAATCCGGATCCGATCCATAGTTGGATCGTCAGATCTGATTCTCAGCACCGATCAAGACACTCGATCTAGCACAACGGAAGCTACAAATAAAATCGCATGCAATTTTACCACGATTTGATTCGCTGAAATTAATCTAACTATGAGAAGGTTGAAGATTTACATTATTAAAGAGGAATAGTAAATCGACAGATAGAGAAGCCACAATATTCCGGATTGTATCTCCTAGCGACGACTGGTGGACGTCGATCCTCGCCGTAGAACTTCCTCGAATATGCTCAAGAAAAACCCAGTTTTTCTTCTTCCCAAAGGCTAGGACAAAAAAACAAAAATTCTCTCCTTTTTCCACAAAAATTGGCGTCTATATTTTTTTATATAAAAAATGGCGTGATATTTGTCTAGAGTCTATTTCAGATTTATAAACTCTTTTTAATAGGAAAATAACCAAATAATTGAGAGTTTATCTTTTAGTATTAATAAATTTATCTTTTCCTTTTAGGAAAATAAAACCTTATTCAATAGGAAAACAAATTTTCTATTTATCCAATAAGAAAACTAATTTCTTATTTATAATTATATAACACATAAATAATTATATTATCCACACTATAATTAATTAGGAGAAAATTTATTTTCCCAAAATCAAATTAAGTGGCGTCATTTTTAATGCCATTTGGCATAATAGAAAATATCTTTTCTATATTACATATTATTTACCGAATAAATAATATCCGTGATATTCATTAAATAGATCAATTATTTAATTTATTTCTATGTTCCATAAAACAGAAAACACTCAGCGTGTTAGAGCCAACCAGGGGACCATTGGACCTATAACCAGGTAAACTACAATAAATTAAATAAAATATTCATCGAATCGAATATTTCTACTTAACTTATTAATTCGAATTACGCCACCATAAATACGTAAATTGAATTCTATCGATTATAGATATAACTTATTCTCAAAACGTCGAGTTGAGTCGACAAGTGTCCATTGATATAATATAAACTAACCCTCCATAGACTATCCGTAATTAAGCAGGAATATTTCCGTAAACCTTCTTCAATACATCGTATCCTTATTTACCATTAACCCACTAGTGATCAATTAGTTCATAACCAATACGAACTCGCGGATCGATCAGTTTCTAGGATTAACAAATAAGGGGATTGTCTTTCGACTTCCCGCACGGAAGGAATGGATTTCATATCCGTGAGACACACGCTCTCACTCATCCTTCGAATAGTGCCAACATGAAAGTGATTCGGACCGCCTCTTGGCGATCCTTAACTAACACATCAAACCCTATCCCGAAACAAACAGAGTCCTCAGAATCACTTCGAGATTAAGGTTATTCCAAATATGATCATCTTGTGATTTAATGAGATTTCTCAATCACGGAATTATATGAGAAACGCAGATTAAATCGGGTCTCAGTCCTATATGACTCTCATCATATATAAATGACCCACTTAGACAACCAATGTCGACGGCATGGATAAGACGGTCACACCATAAAGTGTTATGGGCGATTAATGGTGGTTTAATCAATAGACCTCATACTTTGATTAACTTCACCACGGACTAATAGTTCAAGTGTATCACCATAAACTTAATCCTCATGTGTGACACACACTAAGTTATATGGCTACATATGATACGACTTGGGGTTTTCAGCGGTGTATTACTTATAAGCACGAAGCAAATAATAAGATGAGAATAAATCTGTCATTTATTAATTATAAAAACAATTACATAAATTGTCTTTCGGGCGTTACTTCCAACAATCTCTCACATGCCCGTAAGGACAAGAAACAATTCTCTTTCGGGCACACTGTACCTAACAATCTCCCACTTGCCCGTAAAGACAAGCAATGATTGTTTTTAGAGCACCACACCCTTATTCTATCTATACACAACATTCTCCCACTTGCTTTAAATCATATGAGACATATATCCCTAATTCATACCCGCCAAGCGCTTATCAGTGACACTAGATATCACGCAACTTGGTAAACTGATCAGCTAGGTTGTCGGCTTGAGGCGATCTTTTAGGACCGAAACGTCGCTTCTTTGCACGATCTGTCTGACCAAGTGGTATTTACTTTCCATATGCTTTTAACCTCTTGTGACTGCGAAGATCATTTGCATGAGCTACCTCTCAACTGTTTCCACAGTAAAATGGTATCGGCTCATCGAGACCTGGAATTACTTCCCGATCCAACAAAGAACTTCTCAAGCCATACTGCCTCTTTAGCTGCTCCGAAAGCTGCTATGTATTCGACTAACAGAGTCAAAATGGCGAGATGGATTGCTCCATAATATAGCCCAATCACTATGAGTAAACACTCGAGCCCGAGACCGATTCACAATCATCCTTAATCCGACCAAAAATAGAATCAGTGTAGTCAATGACACTGTGTTCGCACCTGAATGCACAAGCATATGATTCTCATTCTCTCAAGATACTTGATGATACACTATATCGCTTTCAACGTCCAATCCAAGATTCGACTTTTATCGACTTTTAATAACTCGACTTTCTATCCAAAAGTGAATCTATCCTATTTTCTATATCTCAAGACTAAGAGAATTATTCCATGAGGGTTGGGTAGGAAACCTCTTGTTGAATTTTGCATATTTAAAACGCATTATCATCTTAACCAAAAGATGGATGGGATACGCCCAACAACTTGTTCTCATGAATTCGACCTAATCGATTCTAAGATTATAATCCACTTCTCCGATTCGGTGAAGCTTTGGCTCATTAGTTCTTGACTTCGCGATAACACACCCATGTTGTTACCAATTGTGGCAAAGTGTTACCTTGCATTTACACTAACGCTCACTCTTTACCAATATTGATTCTCCTGGTCTACTAAAGACTCATCAATATTCGTCATGCCCACATATCTCAAAACATGTGAATTTTAATGACCAAGGTTAATCCACCAATGGATATAAGCATAGCAAATAACTGCAATTGATTTAAGCTAAAAGACCCTCTTCGTTCGAATGAATTCAAGCTCCATTGTACGGCAAGAAAGTTTCAGGTATCACCCCCTGGTAACCTATTTGCTTTCCATGGAGTCAAGCAAGGCCGAAAGGTGAGAAATTTTCAGGCACCACCCTTATTGAACTATCTCCTTCTGTAGGAATTACCCCTGCACCACTTGGCTTTGCTTAGAAAGATAAACTTTCTTATTCATTTGACTCATTTTCACGTAGATCCAATTGTTCTACTTGGCCTCGAGACACTACCTGTGGTTCTACAAGAGTATGAACAGACTTGGAGTACCAAAACTCCATTTACAGTATTTGGCTTTAAACCAACCTCCTATTGTCGTAATCCCATACAATCCTTCCAAAAGATCATTGAAATAGTGTCCTAAACCCAATCGGGGTTGGACCGGATCCGACCGGTCGGATCATTTCTACTATTTCTTTATGTTTATGCATATATTAAATGGCTTTTATGTTGTCATATATATACGTTCTTTTAGTGAACCAATTATGAATTGTTATATGATGACGTCCTTAGTATTAAATCGTGATGTAGAAACCATGATGAAGCGATTATGGTTGATGAGATCTCTTATCACTTTAATAAGTTTGATACTTAAATGTCTCTCAGCCGATGTACTATTAAATGAGGCATTGATAGTATGAACAAAGCTAGCACGTATTAGATGTCTTTTGTCTTTAAGGCGTGGATAGATCTCGTCTCATCGAATTGTAGAGACACTTGACTTTACGTGGGACGTGTATTAGAGAATGCGACGTTAATCGACTCCACTTACACGGATAAGTGTCACACTATGTGACGGTTGTGTAATTATCCTTTTTGACCGGAGTCTTCATGACATCACGGTGTGGATTGTCATTCTTGGACACTATTGAGGTCTCCCTTAGTCACGAGATCATCACGCGGTAGTGATTGGGTATGATATTGAAGCACGCGGAGTATACATGA
>CM047816.1:11146864-11196030 GCA_026214975.1 Gentiana macrophylla | reverse complement strand
CACCCACTTCAATACCGCCTCCTCCGTTTTTGCAAGAGATCGCAAAGAAATTCTGAGAGGATAGCGAGGAGCGGGTGAAACCCCAATTTTCCCCAGGAAAGCTATAATCTCTCCCGGGAAAAACCCCATTATTAATTGGAAACAAGGCAATGTTGCATCTTCGTAGCAAAAAGAATAGCAATTGATATGTATGAAAAACAAAGCGGGGATGGATGAATAAGCGAGTTAATGAAAGGATTTCTAACTTTGATTCTTGAAAGATGGGAAAACCACGTAAAAGCGGGAAATACTCAAGAAGGTGGCGGAATCTTCAAAAGAACGCCGTGAAATCCTAGAACCACCGCAGAACGCCGTTGAACCTTCAAAGCTCGCCAAAAACTTGAGAATTCTAAATCAACAAACAACGGAGAAAATAAGAACGCTAAAAGTGTGAGGAGGTTGAGGTGAAAACCTTATATAGGCAAGGGGCCACGATCCAGCGGTTGGGAACCTTGATCCGACGTGATTCAGATTAGGCGGCGATCATCAATTTCGAAATTCGAAAAGGCGTCCCATCAATGCTCACGTGCAATTGCTGGCGATTCTGAAAGGCGCCGCATTACTCGTGAGAATGATACTGTAGGATCGGCGTCGGCCCACGATTGGCGATCTCGCCTCGCAAAAGCAGACCCGAGTTACTTGAAGGTCGATGCTTTGAAAGCACGGCCGCCCAGAGAACAAGTCGCATCAGGCGACAAGGTCGCAAAAGCGGACCAGAGTTACTTCAAGGTCGCGATGCTTTGAAAGCACGGCCCCAGAGAACAAGTCGCATCAGGCGACAAGGTCGCAAAAGCAGACCAGAGTTACTTGAAGGTCGATGCTTTGAAAGCACGGCCCCAGAGAACAAGTCGCATCAAACGACGACAAGGTCGCAAAAGCAGACCAGAGTTACTTGAAGGTCGCGTGCTTTGAAAGCACGGCCCCCAGAGAATAAGTCGCATCAGGCGACCAGGTCATAAAAGTGTTGATAAACTACTCCATCCTTTATATCCTCGGGAAATATCATTAAAGTGCACGGAGTAGGGGCCATTGATGGGTATAAATGATTCCACCACCTCAACAAGAAGAGACAACCCATCTGCGGCCACCCTCCGGCATGACAAGAGAGATCGCAAAAGGGTGGCCACCGTCTCACCTCGCTTGCGACCAAAGCATTTTGCGGTCCCAAGCAAATGCAATAGATCTGTGAAACTCATCCGAGACAAGTCAAGAAGGGTCGCCAGGGGCGAGACCGGAAAAGGCTTGCTCCTTGCGACCTCGAGAGAGGTGGCCGCCGCCTGATCCAGATCTTTTCCCCACTTGTATCTTAGATATTTCGTCTTGCTTAGTATCTAAGTTAAACCTAGCTATTAGTAAAATATCTAATAAGATTACTTATTCCCTAAGTTACCCACCTCTATAAAAGGGGGGGGGTCATTGTAAACTAGGGAGAGGATATATAAAAAAAGAGACACGATACCTGCAAGAAAAGGCTCTGTCCACTCTCATTCCTCCGAACCACCACCCTCCGGAATAACACCACACCAAAAATACAGCCAGATATCCACCGTTCATACACCGCAAGGACACCCGTGACGATTTAAACATCTTCAAACTTGAAAAATTGAACATTGCTGTGTAAATTGCCGGAGAATTTAACAACTTAATCTTTTTTTTTCTAATCTCCCACATAAAAAGGTAAAGTAAATTACCTAAGCGCTGTACCAAATGTTGCAGTTCAAATGGATCTGCAAAAACTCCAGAGGGAAGCTTTTCAACTATAAATACTTCACAAAAATTCTTGGATAATAACTCGAATGCCTCGGATGTTGGATCATTAATCCAATATTGGGCTTATATGTTAAATAATTATTTGTCACGAATTTGTCAATAAAGATTAGCCCGATTTAATAAGTGATCTACTGCGGGTTTCGGTTATTGGGCTATTATGTATCACTTAGGGTGTGGGCGCTTTTATGTGTAGAGACTAAAAGGTAATTTACATTTTGTTGATGGGTAGATACTGAAATACCTAAATATAATTTTCTTATATAGTGGGGGCCCTCCAGGTCATGTACTATTATTTTTCTTCTTACATCTCCCATCGTCGGAAAGAACTACATAGGATTTCAAAAGGGTCACTGAAAAGCTTTAGAAAGTGTGGAGATCTGAAAGCCAGGATCTCTACAATTCACACGGTGATCGGATCTGCGCTTATGGATTGAGATCGCTTCCGTTTTATCTTTCCTTTGATTCTTGATACTTTGACATAAACGATCGTGGATCGAAGTGGTTACATCACATAAGATTAGATCCAACAAGTGTTATCAGAGAAAATTATGTTAAATTATCGAGAATCGGTTTTGACTAGGATTAAATTGGTATTTTCCGCAATTGGATCTGTGTTCATGGATTAAGATCGGTCCTTGTCTGTTGATTTTTCTTCGTCGTCGCCGCCGCAATCGATCTTATATTTAAAGTGATTGAATAACCAATCACCTCTCGGCTTACGGTTAAGCATAATTCATAATCAGGAATAGAAAACAGTTTTATTAGTACTTCTGGTAGATGATTCCCGCTGCAGATTGCATACTTCCATGTGCCTTAGTATTTATTTTTGGGATTATGGGGCTGCTTTATTTTTATTGATCTTCTTTTAGTACTAAGAAGAAAAAGGGTTGTCTCTATCTTTTTTGCGTTTCAGCATATTGTTGCGACGGCAGGTATTAATTGAGCACAGTATATTAGGTTTTGTCCTTTATTTAACTGATTGTTTTTATTTTTTTCCTTTGCGAAATAGTAAGTAAAAAAAATAAAAAATAGAAAAGATTCAGGGTCTATTTACGGGCCAATTTTCTTGGCAGAAGGATTTGTTTGCTTTTTTACACATTCATATATATTTGGAAAATTGGACAATAATATTTTATTATTTTTGGCCTTTAAAGGAGTTGGATTTGTTATTTAATAATTAAAACATATAAGGTATTATTATAGTAAGGTTTGAAGAATGATAAAGATAGATATGTGTAGTTTACACATATGATTCTGACCCATTTTTCTGAGAGACCTATTTTTTTACAGCCTCTGAAAAATTTAAATATTGGTATCATATATATTCTGACATGAATTAACAGAAGCAGAATGTCACAAAAGTGACAACTTTGTGGAAGTTGATTCATTTTAGCATGTAACAGAATGTGTGCACGTAATTTTTTCAGAATTTTCATCGGCCCAAAGGAAGGTGATTTTTCTAATAATAGTTGTGTGTGCACTTGCAGTACTAAACATGTGATAATTGTTCGGTTTTACGTATGAGCAATAGTGCGGCCGAAAGAAAGTACTATTGTTTGATATGATTTTATTATCAATGTTTGATTACTGCCCAAGATATCAATATTGATATATAATCGAACAAGGTATGATATACTGCAGTATTTGCATTTATTATATCTCTAAGTGAGTTAGTTGAAGCGATATGTCGCCAAAGTGACCTCTACGTAAGGCGATTTATGGTGGGATGTAAGAAGGTTTGTGTTTTTATAAATTCATGCGGATAGTGTTAGCCCAAAGGAAGGATACTATTTGGCGAGTGTAAAAATACACTGTGGTGGTAAATACGTGACAATTATTTTGTTTCCATGTGGGTAATAGATACGAGTCAAAGATTGGTCTATTATTTGTGAGATTTATTGTCGGTGTTTGATTACTACGCCAAGATGTCAATTACGAGTTAATATTATCGTCCAAAGATGAGATATTAATGTCGTGCCGGTATCTTGTGATGGGAAAATATATCATACATTGTTTGACTTTGGATATTCTTCAGATCCATTATATGTGTGAGCTTAAGGTTAATTAAGTTGTTATCTGTATTCAGTTTTAAATTCTGCTTCAAAATATATCTGCTCATTTAATTGTTATATTCCTCCACTAATAACCTATGACTTCAAGAGTTAGAAAGGACAAGTTTGTTCTTGTCATTGGCACTAGGGATCTAGACTTAATATTTAGGTATATATGATCGTCTTAAAACTCTCAGTTGGGATAGTAAGGAAAACATATTTGTACTTTGAAAAAAATGAGAGTGATCAAACAGGTTGAGTCTAGTGATCATGTAGGAAGTCATTCCAAATACTCTTAGAAGTGACATAAATACTATGGTGATCAATAAGGGATTTTTGTGTTTAAATAGAGTTGCACAATGCCCATGAAGAGAAAGACGAGGCAGACCATGTCATGTCTTAGCCATTTTCTATAAGGTATTATGGGCAATGCAACATAAGGGGACACATTCCGAAAATGGCTCATTCGATTTCCAAACTTCGGGTCTTTTAATTTGGATATCTGTAATGATCTTCTGGTGCATTTTGTTTGTCTTTCTCTTCCTACACAATATGGTAAATTAAATGTCAGTTATAACTGACATAAGGAATTGTGAGAGTTGAAAAGAATTGCAATATGGGCACCTAAAAAGTTCTAAATATGGTCACCACTAAAAGTAAGTGCACAATAAAATTTAAGGTTAAGTAAGCTACTAGTATTCTACAATAGGGGCAAAAATGACAACATAAGGATATTGGTTGTTTCTTATGCCAATAGCTAGAATCACAATGAAAGATTGATTGCAGTATCATGATTGGTCTTTTCCTTTTGTTTTGGTTTGTTAAAGGGCTGAGTAGATTTATGTGCCTCAACACACTTGGTGGATAGATTATGGTGTTGCTATTTACTTAAGTGTGTTTATGCAGAGTTGTTAGCATTACAGATCCCAGGTTGATGTTGAAAGATACATCTTTGTGGGTGATGTTGATGCAACGAAGTTTAAGGCTATTCAGAACTAGATTGTTACTGAAGATTGAACATCATTTGGATTTGGAAGGGACTTATCAAGCCGTCTTTATGGAAGAATTCAGTTTTATCATTTCTTTATTGGACAAATCAGGATATTCTTGTTCAATTAAGAATGATACCTTTAGTCTTTTCCACTATTAAGATCAAATATGTTCTAATCGTTTGGTTTTCAGTTATAATCTATATTTTGTGGATACTATTGTATCCTTAATAATACTCTGCATTTAGTTTTCATGACACAAATCAAGGTCAACTAACTATTGTTCCTATATGGCTTGGCAAGGAAAATTTCTCGAAAGAGAATATAAAGGCTTATGCCAGATGGAATGTTTGGTCTCTTGATATGTCAGATGATTTAGTTTGTGTAGGTTGTATTGAGGGGGTAACAAACCAACATAAAAAGATTAGGTATTTGATTGCTTTAAGTACTTCTTAGAATTGATACATATGGTCATTTGTTGTCTATTCCATACAGTATGATGGAATGTTCAGCAATGTAGTATCATATTCATAAACAGTTATTCAAGACTCAATTTCCTATATCTAATAATGAGATGCATGTCATGGTGAAAATTTAATTTAGCAGCTATAATACAAAATAAATAACCACTACAGTAGTAACCAAACCCCAATATGAACTATGAACTGGGTAAAGACCTAGTATATGGTGTCTTCATATTGAGGTTGTCCAACTAAGGTTAGGCCTCATAAGCCAAAGTAATGAAAATTGGACTCAGGATTGGTTAACTACCATTTTGGGGTATTTTATCCAGGGGTTCGAGTTGTATGATCCTACTGCCATATCAAATCATTTTATTAAGACGGGAACTGCAATTTTTTTAGGATATTGAGGTTGGGGGGAAGATTGGGCATGTAATATTGTCTTTCATGAAGAGCCTACCATGACACTTCATACAACGGCAGTTGGTAACAATTTTATTTCCCAATGGGATGTATACCATTGCCAAATACAATTTTTTGACAATATTCTTGAACATTCTATTAGGCAACCTCAACATCCTCAAGAACCTATATATGAGCAATATGAACACATGGGGTACCACATGAGAAATCAGTGGCACCACAAATTAGGCACTCCACTAGAGAGCTGAGATCAACAATTCAGGATTATTATATTGTTTATCTCCTTGAGCATAAAGATCCTGGCATTATAGAGGATGATCCGGTTATCGATCTACAAGCCATGGAAAGCTCTAACTTGTATAAGTGGATTGAGGTTATGCAATATGAGATGAAGTTCATGAAAGACAATGACATTTGGAATATTCTACCATTTCCAGAAGGATTGAAACTCATTGGTTGTAAATGGACTTTTAGGACCAAGAGGGATTCAGATGGTAATGTGAAAGATGTAAAGTTTGTCTTGTCACCAGGGGCGGACCCAAGGCTACTAGGGGGGTGGGGAGGCACCCACTCAAAAAAAATAGGGGTTTTTAGGGTGAATATCGGGTTTGTGCACCCACTGAAATTTTTTTACAGTGTGAATATCAGTTTGTGCACCCACTGAGTTTTTTTCCTGGGTCCGCCGCTGCTTGTCACTAAGGATTTTACTCAAAAGGAGCATATATTATAAAAGGCTTTCTCTCTGGTTTCTTTGAAAGGCTTTTTCAATATAATTATGGTTCTATTTGCTCATATGGATTATGATTTACATTAGATGGATATAAAGACAATGTTTCTGAAGAGAGTTTGAGAATGTGTTAACACAAGAGTAAACTTCAACTTATTTATTCATGTTGAAAGAATGAGTATAAATAGATACAAGAGAGGATCCTTACAAGAGAGGATCCTAGCTAGTAAAGTAAAAGTAACTAGAGCCGGCTACAATAAATGCTAGAGTCGGCTATGTACATGCTATTACATAATAGGACAAAGGATAGTTACTTTATGACTATTAGGACATATTAATTGTTTATTCAATGCAATTAATATGTCCCTTGATAAAAAGTAACACGTTACATTGTAACATGTTATGAGTGTAATAATAATGTAATATTAACCATAGTATTTCACACCCCCTCAAGTGGGTTGTATATGTTTATACGACCAAGTTTGCTACTCAATCTCTTTGAACATAAGTGGTGGTATGGCCTTGGTGAGAATATCGACATTACGATCTGCTTTGAGGAACATCTTTGGAGTTGAATAATCTTGGCATCAATCTTCTCCTTTAGGAAGTGTATGCATCAATGTCCACATGTTTGGTTTTATCATGATGGGTGGATCCTCTGCCATGCATAAGGTGAATTATTGTCACTGTGAGTGTGATAGGTTCTTTGAAGAGGTTCTTTGAAGTTCGGTGAGTACCCTTTTTAGCCACGAGCTTCACAAATGCCAAGTACAAGTGCCACTGAGTTCGAAACCAAAGATCGCTTCTTGACCTGATGAGGGTGTTTCTTGCTTCTCCAAGTAACTAGGTTTCCCAGTACATATGAGCAATAGCTTTGTGGTAGATCTTACGTCAATGTGACATCGGCCAATCGACATCGGTGTAGACCTTGATTGATCTATCGGAGACTTGGTGAAATGTAAGCCCTGGCGAGTGGACTTGGTACCTCGGTATCCCTGTTCACGACATCCCAATGTTGCTCGGTAGGGCAATGCATGAAGCAGCTAACAGGTGGCGCCGTATGCAATATCGAGGTCTTGTATGGGACGAGATAAATGAGTTTCCTACAAGTCTTTGATATTGATCCTTTACGGCAAACAATGTCACCATGCGGCCAGGTATTGCGGGGTCTACGGGGATCTGACGAGTTTGCATCAAAGCATGCCGATTTCCTTGGTGAGTCCGCCACATACTCCTACGTGAAGCAGATATACCCTGGTTTGTTCTAGCTATTTCCATACCAAGAAAGTACTTGAGGTAGCCCAAATCTTTAACTTGAAATACTTTTGCGGCGAGGTCTTCAAGTGTTGGATCTCGGCAGGTCATCACCGATAAGGATGATATCATCCACATAGACAATAAGAATGGACCTTTTACGGTTTGTTGTTTTGATAAACATTGTGTGATCTCGAGTTGCATTGGTGGTATCAGCGGCTTTAACCACAGTGGTGAGTTTGCCAAACCAGGCTCTGGGGGCTGCTTTTAGGCCATATAGAGATTTCCTCAATTTGCAAACTTTCCTTGAGTGTGAGTGTTGGAAAAACCGGGAGGCACATTCATATAGACTTCCTCGATAAGGTCCCCATTTAGGAAAGCATTCTTGATATCCAATTGGTGTAGATGCCGAGTCAAGTTGAATGACAATTGAGATCGATCACTACTGACAGTGTTTAGTTTTGCCCACAGTGCAAAGGTTTCCTTGTAGTCAAGGCCATATGTTTGAGTGAATCCCTTTGCAACTTGATCTAGCTTTGTATTTGTCAATAGTACCATCGGCATTGTACTTGATAGTGAGCGACCATTTGCGGTATTGTCTTCTTCTTTCCGTGTGGGAGAGTGGTGAGGTCCCAGTATGGTTGTCAGGAAGCGATCATTTCAGTTTTGTGTTTTGCCTTCCACTTATCATGTTGGAGAGCTTCTGTATATTCTTAGGAATAGAGTGAGAATCCAAGTCTGTGTAAACATGGCAAAACCAGGGGATAAGCGATCATAGGATAGATAATTATGAATAGAGTGATCGATGAGTGCAAGATCTCTTTCCACTTCCCGATAGCAATAGAGTGCTGTCATCAACGTCGGCCAGTGCTTTGAGAGTCGATTAAGTCTTGAGGTTCGATCTGTTGTGACTCAGTGGGTTCTTTGAGTGTCGATGAGTCTCACAGTTCGGTGAGGCTCTGGGTCGATGAACTCAGTTCGAGGAGGTTCTTGAGGATCGATAGGATCTTTGAGAGTCGATTAAGTCTTTGAGTTCAAGAGTTTCTTGAGGAAAGGATTTAGGTCAAGTTCAATCGAGTTTCCATCGGTGTTGCCTCGAGTGGACTTCTTTGTAGTAGGAGTCCTTTCAAAAATTTCACATCCATAGAATTGTAAAATCTCTTTTCGGAAGGAGAGTAACACTTGTAACCTTTCTGTCCTTTGCATATCTAGGAAAATGCACTTGTGAGCTTTGGGATCAAGTTTGCTTACTGTGTTGGGCATGGATATAAACAAATACAGATACAACCAAAGATTTTTAGTGGTAATTGGGAAATAAGATGAGGCGAGGAGTGTGTGGTCGGGAGGGTTTGGATAGGAGTTTTGAAGCCTAACACTCTCTTTGGGAAATCTGTTGATTAAGTATGTGGCGATTAATATAGCTTCACCCCACATATACTTTGGGACATGGGTAGTGAACATGATTGATCGAGCCATCTCAGGTAGGTGCTGTTCTTTCTCTCGGCAACCCCGTTTTGTTGAGGTGTTTCCACCTGGCTTCTAGCGATATGGACAATCCCCTTATTCATCAAGAAATTCATGAGGTTAGACTCATAGTATTCAAGAGCATTATCGAGTCTTTAAGATCTTGATCTTAGTGTCAAATGAGTAGAGATCATGTTGTAGAATTCTGAAAAAGCGGTCCAACTTGATTTATCCTTCATTAAAAGCGACCATGTGTTCTGGTATGATCATCAATGAAAGTGACAAACCACCTTTTTCTGTTATACTTTTTACCCTTGAAGGTCCCCATACATTTGTGAATTAAAGTGAAAGGTGTGGAAGGCAAATAAGGTAGTTTGGCATACACTGATTTGGTAAGTTTGGCAAATTGACAAATATCACATTGAAGATCATTCACATTACATCCTTTAAATAATTAGGAATTCTGGACTTCAAATAACCAAAACTTGGATGTCTAGTCTATAATGCCATAACATGATATTATCCAGGTTTGATTGCATTTCTTTGGCGATTCGATCTTGATCTTTGTCTTGGCGTGGTCGACCACATACAATCCTAAGCGAGGGTTTAGCCCTCCCAATCACTTCTGTGAAGAAGGGTCTGGAAAGTGCCTTGATTCTTATTAAAAACAACGATCCAATTTAAATCTTTTGCAAGTCTCTTGTGAGATATGAGATTGCGATCTAATTTTGGAACAAATAGGACATCCTTTAGACATATCTTGTTAGTGAGTTTAACATTTCCAAAACCTTTTGCACGAGAGATAGATCCATCAATGATCTTAACATTGTGAATTTGTTGACATGGCACAAGGTGAGTTATGAGGGTTTTATTACAGTCATATGGGAGGAGGCCCAGAATCAACAATCCATGTTTCATTATTAATAGAAGAGTAGAATTTTACCTGCACTAGCTTTGAGTAGCCGTGTCGGTAGAGAGGTACTACCTTCTTTTTGTTGAGTGAGAAAGCTTTGAATGCAGACAAGCGAGCATTCAACTTGTTGTCATTCTCTCTTCATGGACATGCACCTTACGACTTTCCCTGGTAGGTTTGAGGATTTAGGCATGCCATGTAGCTTCAAACAAGTGTCCTTGGTGTGATTTGTGCGTTTGCGGTGCTCGCAGAACAACTTTCGATTCTATCGGTAGGCTTCCTGGCGAGTCTCGAGTAACCTCGTGAGGCTTCACGATGGTCGGCAGGTAGCACTCTCGGTAGGGTCGTCGGGGGAGTTCAAGTGACATCACTTCCCTCCTGCTTTCCTCATGTTTGACTTGGCAAACATGGATTTGAGATTGGGGAGAGGTTTTGTTGCAAGGATTCTTCCCCTAACATCATCAAAGTAGGATTGATCCAGTAAGAAACTTGAATACTCTCTTTTTCTCAATAATGTCCTTTAAAAAGGCGGCATCCTTGACATCATTCCAGGGTGAGTTTCCAACATGTTTAGGTGTTGCCATGCCCAAGACAGTTGGTTGAAGTATTGAGTTCTGAGACATATCTCCTTTTATGCGCAATTTTGAATCGAGCTTCAAGTTCATACACTACGATGTATTGTCTTTCTTGGAGTAAAGATCCTGGCATTATCCGGATCTCGCTGCGATATCATACATCATAAAGTTCTCACTAATCTCTTTTGTCATTGATCTTGTGAGAATGGTCATGACTTGATTATTAGTAGTATCCCGTGCTTCAAAACACAGGTCATCTTGGCGAGGTCGGAGTTTAGAGCCGGACAGTATCCCATCTTACCTTGTCAGAGATGTACATTTTCATAGACCTTGACCATAGCAAGTAGTTGTTGCCATCAAGTCTATGATTTGTGTAAGATGAAGAGTCGGTGACCAGATCTGCTTTGAGGTAGTTTGGGACTCAAGAGAGGTGAGGAAGCTTGGATAATGAAGACATTCTTGATTCAAAGAGGTGATGAGAATTTGCAGCGGATTCAGGATTTTAAGGCTCTGCTACCATGAAGAGAGTTTGAGAATGTGTTAACACAAGAGTAAACTTCAACTTATTTATTCATGTTGAAAGAATGAGTATAAATAGATACAAGAGAGGATCCTTACAAGAGAGGATCCTAGCTAGTAAAGTAAAAGTAACTAGAGCCGGCTACAATAAATGCTAGAGTCGGCTATGTCTATGCTATTACATAATAGAACAAAGGATAGTTACTTTATGACTATTAGGACATATTAATTGTTTATTCAATGCAATTAATATGTCCCTTGATAAAAAGTAACACGTTACATTGTAACATGTTATGAGTGTAATAATAATGTAATATTAACCATAGTATTTCCACAGTTTCTCAGTGGTGACATTGATGAAACAATGATTTGGTGTTGCCATAAAACTTTGCATTTGGCGACGCAAAGTATATGGTTTGCAAACTAAAGAAATCCATCTATGGACTCAAACAAGTTTCTTGTTAGTGGTATGTTATACATCATCAAATTGTTTTCTCATTTGGTTCCAAGTCAAATCCGGTTGATGAATATAACTACCATAAGTTTAGTGGGAGTAGGTTCATATTATAAAGGAGACAAGCTCAGTCTCAAATTGTGCCTTTGTAAGGATTTAAAGTAGGAGGAAATGCAGTAGATTTCCTTTGATTCGTTTAGTGGGAGTCTAATGTGTTCTCAGGTTTGTACGTGTCAGGTTATTGCGTACATTTCAGTCAAGTTGAGCAGATTCTTAAAAGATCCTGGAATGGGTCATTGGTCGCAGCCTATAAGGTTATAAGATAATTACTGAAAACGAAATAAGTTATGCTCACATATAATGAGTCAGATCAGTTAGAGATCATTCGGTATACTGACTCAAGTTTTGGTGGATTTAATGATATATTTAAATCCACGTAAGGTGATGTCTTCAGTCTGTCAAACGAAGTTGTTTATTGTAAAGTGCTGAGCAGACACTCATGTCTTCTTTGACATTGTAGACAAAATTTTGGGCTTGTTTTGAAGCCACTTTAGAGTTGGGAATGATTCATTTGTGTGTATCCCAATAACAACATGAGTTTCAATGTTCAAGAACATTGATGTACGGTTCTAGTTGTTAAAGATAGAGTTCAAAGTGGAAAGGTGTCTATTTAACATATCATAACAAACTCCATGATTGCGGATCCGTTCACTTAAGGACTACCACCCAAGATGTTTCTTGAGCATGCCGCTTGTATGGGTCATTTAAGGATGCTTAGGTTTATTGGGAGTTTGTGGCGATAATGTTTATCTAATTAGACACATTTTTCGGTTGTTTTGATTTAAAGTTAAGGTTAAAGTTAAAGTTCTGATTATTTCTGCAGAAATTAAAGTTTATTGTTTCACACTTTGATCTCGATATATGGTTTTGATCTCATTTAAAGTTTAAGGTGGACGGTTGGAAATATACATGTTAAGATCACATGTCATGTTATTTTCCATGCTACGCATCCACATCATGATCCATGGCATTGATTTTATTAGCATACGTGATCATTGATGGGTCCCGTTACGATAGATGTGACGGAAGGCCGCTTGGTCCTATGTTGATGGGATTGATGGACGGGATTGATATTGATACATTTTTATGACGACAATAAAGTTGAGTGCTCATTCGGTTATCTTGTGATAAAATAATTATAAGGTTACACATATAGCCCAAGTGGGAGATTGTTGGATCATTAATCCAACATTGGGCTTATATGTTAAATAATTATTTGTCACGGACTGTCAATAAAGATTAGCCCGATTTAATAAGTGATCTACTGCGGTTTCGTTTATTGGGCTATTATGTATCACTAGGGTGTGGGCCTTTTATGTGTAGAGACTAAGAGGTAATTTCTGTTTTGTTGATGGGTAGATACAGAAATACCTATATATAATTTACTATATAAGGGGGTCATGGTCCCTAGGTCACACATTATTCTTTTCTCTTCTGTCTCCCATCGTCAGAAAGAACTACAGAGGATTTCAAAAGGGTCCTGAAAAGCTTTAGAAAGTGTGGAGATCTAGAAGACCGGATCCTACAATTCACACGGTGATCAGATCTACAGCGCTATGGATTCAGATACACTTCCGTTTTATCTTTCCTTTGATTCTTGATACTTTGACATAAACGATCGTGGATCGAAGTGGTTACATCACATAAGGTTAGATCCAACATCGGAACCATGTTATCTAATGGAGATGTTAAGTATTGTGAGTTAAGATTACCCCTGTGGCTCTAAATTTTATTCATTGTCTTCCCTGTATTATTAAATTAATCAAACCACAACAACATTAGATCATGTTTACGACCACTCAAATTGTCCTGTCTTAACTCAAAGCTCAATCAAAAACAATGATTTAATCAAATTGGCCATGTGATCTTCATCATTAAACAAAATGCATTTGCATCACATGCCTCCCTTCAACTCCTGAAGCAAAAAAACATCAGTTTTCAAAGCAACTACATTTATACAAAGATCATACTACTCATAACAGCAACAACCCCACTAATACACTATAATAAAGAAAAGTATGTATAATAAATGGGAAATAAAGAATAACCAAGAAAGAAGGAAAAAAAAAGGATCCTCACATGCAATCTCTGGTACAAGTATCGCCAAGAATCATAAACTCCCAATTGACCCTTAAGCCTCAGCACAGTACTTACGATCTCATAATTTTGGAAACCACTCATACAGACCTCATGTCGAACACCGGAAATGTAGAAGAATGGGAGTTCAATAAAAAGAGAAACTAGAATAAGCTCGGGTTTCGGGAGCAAAACGTTACGTATATCCACACAAGATCTTATGTTCTTTCATTCATTCAAAAAGAAGGTTGCACAACTTGCACTAATCTGTCTGTCAAACTAAAAGCTCAAGAATGCCCAACAAATTGAAATTTTGATTCAAGCCGAATGAATAAAGTTTCAATCACCTCTTTTCTTTATGAAAGCTTACAAAACGAATTTTCAATTGCTACACTGAAACATTCAGCCAACTACTGCACACACGAAATAGTCAGTCTACTTCTATCATATAATGAAACAAATAGAAAAGATTCTAGTTTTTACAAGGAAAGGCGGAGGGGGATTTGCGCTGGGCATCGGAGCGCCAAGCGACGCCAGAGAAGGAGAAGCACCATATCCTCCGCTCTCCGATGGTGACGCCTCCATTACCGGATGAAATCTGTCCTCAATTTCAACTATGGAATCGTAATGAAAGGGATTAAAAGAAGAGGCAAAATAGTCCGAAGAAAAATATTTTATCTTTAAAATAAAAAAAATACAAACTAGATTAAAATTAATACACAGGACGAAAAATGTATTAAAACCTAATATTCCCTTTATATTATCAGGCATTGATTAAATTTACAAAAATCTAGATATCACAGTCCATTTCTACGTCATTTTCAGCTAATCAGCCCCTTATATTCCTCATTTCAGTTTTTCTCCTCTGTCCAAACGCCCCTCTCCTTCGCCCCTCTTCCCGACCCACCTCACCGGAATATTTACCTGTCTGTTTTTGACCCCAATTTTTATTTCCTTTTGATCCACCCTTTTGTATCCTTTTCAAATCTTCGGTACAATTGAATCCGAATTCTTTTCATTTAATTTTCCCATCTACATCAGACTTTTTTTTTTTTTTTTTTGCCACATCACGGATCTTTTTTCAAGAATTACTTTCACAGATCTGATTTTTAGTTTAAAGGGATTGTTTTATTGCTTGAAGATGTCAGTGGCATCATCATCATCGTATTGGTGTTACAGATGCAATCGTTTTATACGGGTTTGGAATCGAGAGTCAGTTACATGCCCAGATTGTAATCTGGGATTTGTTGAAGCAATCGAGGCTACGAGCAGATCTTCGCTTTCTGAATCACAAAGACACCGTTTTCCTGCTGCCGCGATGTACATGGTGCAGAACCCTGATTCCAGTCCGGTATCGGGTTTGGTTTCTGGATCGATTTCTACTCCTGGATTGAGGAGAAGTAGGAGGAACGGGGGTGACCGGCCCCCTTTTAATCCGGTGATAGTCCTTCGAGGTGGTGCAGATGGAGGTGGTGCGCCAGCTACTGGTGGTGGTGTTGGGGCTGGGGGTGGATTTGAGCTGTATTATGATGATGGATCCGGTTCGGGTTTGCGGCCTTTGCCACCAAGTATGTCGGAGTTCTTACTCGGGTCGGGTTTTGATAGGCTTTTGGATCAGTTAGCTCACCTTGAAGCTAATGGGATTGGGAGATTAGATAATCCTGCAGCTTCAAAAGCAGCTATTGAATCTCTGCCTACTATTGAGATAAATGATGGTCATATATCAACTGAACCACACTGTGCTGTGTGTAAAGAGCCTTTTGAGTTGGGTTCCGAGGCCCGTGAAATGCCTTGTAAACATTTATACCATTCGGATTGTATTCTGCCATGGCTTTCACTGAGAAATTCTTGCCCTGTATGTAGGCATGAGCTGCCCACGGACACGTACGATTCTGGGGAGTCGAATAGAGGAGGTCTTAATGAGGGAAATGGGGTTGGAAATGATGATGAAACTGTTGGTTTAACCATATGGAGGTTGCCGGGTGGTGGGTTCGCGGTAGGGAGGTTTTCAGGTGGGAGGATGAATGGGGAGAGGGGTGAGCTACCTGTTGTTTATACAGAAATGGATGGAGGGTTTAACAATAGTAGTAGTAGACTTCCAAGACGGATATCATGGGGGTCGAGAGGTGGTGTTGCTGATCAGAGACAGAGTATTCGGAGTGTTTTGCAGGGCTTATTTGCTTGTTTCCGTGGCGGCGGTGGTGGTGGCAGTGCTGGGGCTGGTTCATCTGGTTCTAGGTCAAGTTCAGGTTCTCGGATGTCTCGGCCCAGCAATGTTTTTTCATCCGTTTTTAGCCCTGGAACAAGAAGGCGGCGGAGGCATTGATGATTTGAAATGAAAAGCGGATGAAGATGGCTGCCCATCTCCTACTGGGTGGTTGGGTGGGGGTTGTAAGAGGTGAAGATAATGAAGGATTGTATCCTCATACTTTTGATATGTGAATAACTTGAAGGGTCTACATCAAGATTACTGCTTTATATGCTTTGCTATTGAAACAGACCGTGGCAGAAAGGCGTAAATGTTGTTGAAAAACAAAAAGAAAAAAAAAACACGACGTATAGTTGCAAAAATTGGCTATTGTGGCATTGGCATATTTGAAGATGAAGGTACTCATTAATCAGTCTAAACAATTCAGTGGCCCTAGTCCTTTGCCTATTCTATTAGCAATGCAGTCTTAATTTGTTGCTTGTTAAATTGTTCTCAGTCTCTTATTTGGAGTTTGGATGTCAAAAATGAAATTTGAAGGTTGCTCAACATCATATTATGAATATTCTTTTGGACCAGATATAATTACCATTTTCTTTAAGAAAATGGGATGCAAGTGATTTTTTTGTTTAGTTCAATTTTTTGGGTTGAGCTATATGTGGCTTATTCAGAAGAATGGACATGAGAGCTTTATATATGCTCCATATTGAATTATGGTATGTGGACCGTATGGCATTTGTATTTTCAGAGGTAATTTACTTTTATTGCGTAATTATTGTTGTTTAAGAAAGAATGATTCTATTGGATACTTAGGAAATAGCGAAGTGTGAGTGTGAACGAGATCAATTGAGGGAACGAGGAATTCAAGGAAGTTTTGGGGGGGAGGGTTAGGTAAATTGTCAGTTTCAAAGGCTTGATACGAGTGCGGAGTTTGATTTTGTAGTAAGCTAAGTTCGTTATCCGTTTGTATTCTATGCCTTTGTGTCATGCATACAGACATACATGCACTGGGAATCTGGGATTAAGACGCTGTTTGGTGTGTTTGTGAGCTAATTTTGATTATGTTTCTTGATCAGCCACATGATTGCTTGGAAATCGTGAAGTCCCAGATTGAAACTGCTGTTTAATTTTTCACTACTTTTGATTCTACATTTTGATGCCATCGTGAAGTGAGCCAACCTTATTTCCATTTTTTCTTGAATGATACTTGTCATGGCTCTCATCTTGTCATGGCATAATTTTGTCAAACCGCCCACCTGTTCGTCAACATTTTTATTGTTTTTTTATATCACCTTTTTTTTCATTGAAAAAATCGTCTGTTATAGGCTCGAACTGTCCCAATGATGGAATATATTTTTCATGTTTCAGCCTTGGCTGAATCCCCTGATGAAATACATGCTATATCTGAGGGATATTACTTTGTGTGTGTGTGTGTCTTTATGTGTCGGTTTAGTAAACTTGGTAGAGGGGTCTGTATATCCCCCTCCCGTATGTTGGTTTCAAAGGTTTGTTATGCATATGGAGCTTGGCTATATAGTAAGCTGAGTTCGATATGCATTTGTATACCACCCCTTTGTGTCATGCCATATAAATCAGTACGCTCATGTCTGCGTCTAAAAGCTTCATCAGTGTATCTACTTAGACATTTGTGCACGGGAGTTCTTCCCCTCCATGAAAGCAGACAGATTTTTGTACGCATTATGGCTCTAATAGTAAGGACATTGATGCTTTGTTGTATGCTTCTCTTGGATCCCCCCCCTCCCCGCTCTGTTTTTATATCTGTCTATTATAGGTCCCAGTGATGGAACATTATTAATCATGTTTCAGCCTTGGCTGAAGCCCCTGATGAAATACATACTATATCTGAGGGACACAAGGGTCAAACCATCCACCGGTTCTCAACATTTTTATTGTTTTTCATTTTAATTTTGTATGAATATATAGTAAAGATTTGTCCATTATAGGCACAAAGGGTCCCCATGATGGAGCATTATTAATCATGTTTCGCCTTGGCTGAAGCCCTTGATGAAATACATACTATATCTGAGGGACATAAGAGTCAAACCATCCACTTTTTCTCAACATTTTGCTCTTTTTATTCATTTCACTGTGTTTTTTTTATTGAAAAGAATTTTCTATTTCGGGCACCAAGGGTCCCAATGATAGAACATATTAATCATGTTTCAGCCTTGGCTGAAACCCCTGATGAAATACATACTATATATGAGGGACATATCAGTCAAACCGTCAACTGTTTCTCAACATTTGTATTGTTTTTTTTTTTTTTTATTTCACTGTTATATATATATAGAGAGAGAGAGAGAGAGAAAGGAGTTGTCTATTATAGGGACATAATAGGTCCTCAATGATGGAACATATTAATCATGTTTCAGCCTTGGCTGAAGCCCCTGATGAAACATATACTGAATCTGAGGGCAAAAGGGTAATTTAGTTTTGGCTGAATAGTATCTTATGGTTTTAGTAATGCAACTTTGTGTGGTAGGAAAGTGTGAAATATGAAATGACTGGTGCGGATCAACCAAAGTAAGTTATCATTCTATACATGTATTTTTATATACTTAAGAAAACGCGTCGACGCTGCGCGTGTTTTAGAAATTTTTAATACTATATCTATATTGTTGACCATGCACTTAATTTATAAAATAATTATATGTTAAATAATGACAATTATTATACAATAATCAATTTATTTTTCTTACTCATAGGCATTGAATCAAACTTGTCATGTTATATTTTCATTCTTTTAAATACTATAAGCTTTTTTAGTTATAAAATCATGTATTTTATTGGTATCAAATAAATATTTGTCTCAAGTATCTATTTCTATGTTCCTTCTAACCTAAATAAATCATCAAAATATAATGTGTCCAAATAATCATGTAATGTTTTAATTACGTATATTTTTTACTTATATTCGATTACAACTGCAAATACTTTTTGTTAAATAATTTATTGTCGGTCGAATTTAATACTCTCTCTCGTCCCATTTTATTTTGTCTCACGTTTATTTTTGGTTTGTTTTCAAATAAGTGTCCGCTTTGTTCATTTATTGTTCAATTTCTTCAAATGTTTTTCACTCTTTACAATATTTATAATAAAAAGTGTAGTATTAAATCGCCCAACAACAACTTAAATGACATAAATGTAAAAATATTGGATCATTTAATTAGATTCAAAGCTTTAACTACATTTTTATTAATCTTTGTGAAAAGTCAAACGGGACAAATAAAATTAGACGGAGGGATTAATCTTAAAGACATAGGATTATTAATTGTGTCACATGAGTACTAATGAATTATATTTATTCTAAGATAAACTAATTGTACAAGCAAAAAACATACGAATAATAATAAATTTAATTTATTTGAAGGATATTTATATTGTTCGTTTATGTATTATTAATGCTTTATTCCACACTTTTGCGATGCAATTTGCCTTTTCTTCTCAAGTGACATAAAGTGGTTGAACTTGGCCATTCTGTCCACTACCATCCTGACGACTTCATTTCCTTTAGACTTAGGCAATCCATCTATAAATTTCATGTTGAGTTGGAACCATGAATGTGAGGGACTGGTAGTAATGGGTGGAAGCAATCGGCGGCGTTTATCATGTAGACTTTTGCAGATCGCTTGACAAGTAATACACCTTCGGATTATTTCCTGAACATCGCCCAATAAAAAGTCTTTTAATCCTATTGGACTTGGGTGTAACTTCCCTATCAATTTGGATCTCAAACATCTAAAAAAATGGATCTCAAACCTTCATGGAGGTTCCTATGTATATCATCCTTTTGTACTTAAGGAATCTCATGGTGTATAATGTGTAGGAATTTAAGGCTATACTAATCATCAGTGTGGCGAAAATTTTCCTCCACATCTAGGTCACCTTGTAGTTGGATGTTACTTCTTGCATCCAAGAAGAGGATATTGTGCTCACAACACACAAGTCCCTAAACATGACTTTGCATGTACAAGGCATCAACCATTACATTCTCACTTCTCTTTTGTACACAACAGTGGAATCCAACCCAAGTAACTTGGTCACCCTTTTGTTGTAGTGCAATAGAGGCCCTTTGATCCATGAATGAACTTCATACTCCGTTGAGCAGTTTTGATGACAAAAGGCCTGCCTTGAATATATGGCTTCCATTTAGTTATTGCCATGGAGAGTGTCAGGACTTCCTTCTCATAGATGAACAATCTCATCTTTTTAGAGTTGAAGGCCTTGCTTAGATAAGTCACAAGTTTCTTGTTTTATTGTAAAACAGCTTCTAAGCCTTTTCCACATGCATATGTTTCAATGCAAAAAAGAAAAATGGAATTCCACAATCTGGCAAGAAAAGTACTGGTGATTTGCACATGGTCTCCTTGAGTTTCTAGAATGCTTCCGAGGCACTCTGCGACCAACAAAGCCCATCTTTCTTGAGTTGGTAATTCAGGGGCTTAGCAATAATCCCACAATAGGGCACAAATCTCCTATAGAAACCTGTTAGGCCCAAAACCCTCTCGGTTCAGTCACATTATAGGGCTGAGGCCAATCCGTCATGGCTTAAATCTTTCTTGGGTCAGTATGCATTTCACCCTCATGTATGATATGGCCTAAGTATTCCACCTTGGTTTGTCCAAAAGAGCATGTGGACAATTTAGCATAGTATTGGTTATTCTTCAAAACTTCTAGAACCACTTTAAGATGTATGTGGGAAGCCATGTCGGGGCCGAAGGTTAATGTGTCATAAAAAACATACAAGCACAAAATTCCTCGGTCAAGGTCTTAGCATCTCATTCATACTTCTTTAGAATGTGGCTGGGGCATTTGTGAGCCCAAATGGCATTACTTTGAATTCTAACCGGCCATGATGAGTTACAAAGGCAATATTTTGGACATAATCTTCCGACATCGAGTCTGATGGAATACATACCTCAAGTCTATTCTTGAAAATGCCCTAGCACTCCCTAACTTATCCAACAATTCAACAATTAGAAGAATATGGTAGCTATCTTTGACAGTCAAGTCATGCAACCTTCTATAATCCACACAACATCTCAGGTTCCATTTTTCTTTTTCACAAGTAGCAAGAGTGATGAAAATGGATTACTATTGTGTTGTATAATCCCTCGTTGTAGTATTTGATCCACCGACTACTCTATTTTTTCCTTTTGACAGTGATCATACCTATAAGGTTTTAGTTAATTTCACAGGTCCAACACCTTCTTTCAAAGTTATGGGATGCTCATAGCCCTTCTTATGGCAATCCTTAGGAACCCGAGGAGTCCATGGTTCCTTTTCTCAATTCCTTAGTAATGATTTTACAACCGATAATCTTAAGTTAATTTGTTCTCTCTTGTTAGTGAAAACCATCTATGTTTTGTTGAAGTCAAGACCATTGGATTGTACCATTTCACCTAATCCACCCTTAATACTATGTCACATCCTCTCAACTTGATCAACCTCACATCTTATTGAAACTTAATCCCTTGCATGATCCATGACAATTTAGGACACTTAAACTCACTCACCATTACATTTTACATCTACTACCGTGATAATTAACATGTGGTGAGTTGGTTGTGTCACACCGCACCTCCTTGGCAACCTGTTGGTCTAGGAAAGTGTGAGATGCACCATTGTACATAAGGATGGTAATTGCATCATATTGATTACCTTCACAATTGATTCCATTATTACACATTGAATAACGGTTTTAAATATACTAAAAATTGCACTAAATGTGGAGTGTTCTACTCTAAGTTGCGTGCATGCATAATGTGTTGTAATTAGCGTAGAGTATGTGTTATTTTTAGTATGGATGGATTTATGACAGTGGATTATTGATATTGTGTAATATCTTACTTTAAATTATTAAAATCGAATATGTGAATACAAAGTGTTATCTTTAAAAAATGGTTTTAGGCTGTAATTTCACAAAGAATTATTTCTCAATAGGATATAAAGTACGTTTTTATAGTGATATACTTATATATTTGTATTGTATTCCAATAGTAAATAATTTTTGTATAATTTATTGTTGGTTAAAATTATTGACCTTGAGAATTATTAATTATGTTACAACAGTAAGATTGAGTTCTAATTGTTTAATTGTATAATAATCAATCATTTTACTATGAGCCTAAGTTAATTTTAATCTAAAACAATATGAATAGACAACATTTTAGTATATTATTCATAAAAAATATTCACTAATACATGGTATGATTTAATTAAAAATAATGAGAAATATGTTGAGAGGAATTGAAGTGATACTATCAGTTATATTTAATATAAAGAACTTTAAAATAGGAAATGGAATTGATCGTATCATTTATATGCAACATAGAATCTTATAAGACGTTTGTATTGTAGGAATGAAATGGAATTGAATTCTTTTTTCATCCCATTCCATCATTTTGGCGTGTTTGGATAAGAAGAAATAGAAATCTTTTTCATTCCAAATGAAATGAAATTGGGTCATTTTCAATCCATAAAAATCGGATGAAATGGATGGAATAGAACGATTACCACGATCACAACTCATCACCGTCCGATCACCCATCGCCCCACCACCATGATCACCACCCACCACCGTCACCATCGACCACCCGTCATCCCACCATCACGATCACCACCCAACACCGATCACCGTCACGGCTGTGGCGGCCGTGAAGATTTTGACGTAGGGGTCGAATTTTGTCATTTTTAAATGATCACACATATATTTGGATATTCACACATACATGTAATTATGAGCCAATAGATAAAAATAAGGTCAACACATAAAAATTAGGAGGTCAATTCCATATATATATATATATATATATATATGTGTGTGTGTGTGTGTGTGTGTGTGTGTTTATTTAAAAAAAAAAAAAAACTCTCTTATTTATACATAATATTTTTTTATTTTAGAAGTGTGAAGGCGCAATACTCTATGTAGAGCCGTCCATGGTCACGGCCACCAAGATGACCACCCAACGCCGCCACCACTCGATCACCCGCCGCCACCATTATCACCACCTACCACAATCACCACCGATCACCCGCCACCACGATCACCACCGATCACCGGCCACCGCCGCCGCCGCCACCGATCACTCACCGCCACCACGATCACTACTTACCACCGTCACCACCGATCACATGCCACCGCCGCTACCACGATCACCACCCACCGTCGTCACCTGTCGATGTCACTACCCGCTTCCGCCACCTGACACCGTAATCACCTCTCATATCCCGCTGCCGTCACCACCTATCACCCGTCACCAGCCATCTTCCTTAGTATCGGACATTCCATTCCAGCGTGCATCAAACGTAGTAATGGAATCAAGTCAATTACATTCCATTCCAACATAATTATTCCATTCCAATATAGTCATTTCATTCCATCTATCAAACGTGCCATTAGTCGAATTGATATGGATGAATTGTTTTTTTTTTAATACTTTTTTTTTTCTTCACGGTAATGGTTTTTCTTTATGTATGGTTTCTTTAATATTAATATTAGTATTATAGATCTGGATGGATTTTTTTACGGTATAGTTTTATTATTATAGTTACGGTATAGTTCTATTAGTTCTCCTCAAAAATAAAAGTTATCTATTATTTGAATAACTATCTATCACTCCAACATTATCATCTTATAAATTTCATTGAGTTTTTACGTGTTCCAATATATCTTTTAAATTATTTAATTAATATATATTTATTGGAATAAATTAATTATGATTTTTTTTTATTTAGGAGAAACACTCGAGAGGGAAACACTTTTGAGGGGAAACACATTGGTTCTTTTAATATAGTTAATGATACCTGGACGGGGTCGATGGGGGTACGGTCCATGATCAGGGTTGGTGTCCTCCACTGCATTTAGAAGGGGTGTCTGTTTAAAGGTATGTCCGAGTGGTAGAGGCTATGCGCCTATGCGTTAAGTTTGGGTGGTTGTGAGTTGTTTAAAGGTATGTCCAATCGTCTGTTTAAGCGTTTATATGTCCGATTATGTTGTGACATTTATCGTGTTTGGGTGGTTGTGAGTTGTTTGATGCCACATTGGGTTGGTTTCTTTCCCGAGCAGCCACGCGATTGATTGGAAATGATGAAAGAAAAAAAACCCAGATTGTAATTGTATCAAACAGTCCCAAAGTTTTTCTCAACAATTTTATTGTTTTCTGTTTCATATTTATTTATAATAAGGAATAATTTATTATAGGCACACAAAAAGGTCCAATTGATAGCAACTTATTAATCATGTTTGAGCCCTTGGCCTTCCTGAACATTTGTGCCTTCAACTGCTTGGATGAGCAAGTATCCTCTCAAGTGTTCTTTCAATTGCAAGTGATCTAACTAAAACACTCACAACTCACAAGACGAGCCTTATACCAAAACCCTTCATGGACTGAACCCTTAATTGGCTTTTGTCAAAATAAACGTTGATGTCGCGCTGAAATCGGGCTAGTGAAGCTAGTTCCATCATCCGATATGAAGAGGGTGCCATTCTTTCTTCGACAACAAAGTTCAAGAGACCAATTTCCACGAGATGGCAACAATCCGTGCAGGTCTTGAAGAGCAATTATGGCTTATTTGTGACGTGGTATCGTCGAATCCAACCCTGACTTGGACCTGTTGGCTATTGGGCTAATTGTAAAAAATACACTTTCCTTAGAGTATTGATTTTGAAGTTTGTACTTTTAGTATAGGTAAAAGGAGGGTGAGACATAAAAAGACATGCCTTAGAAGGTGAAGTTTTGGAAAAAAAAATGATTCGAAAGAAGCATTTGAAAAACTCCGATTTAAAAGCGTTTTGCATGGATTATTTATGCTTTTTAAGTGGATTAGATAAGGAATCTTCACTGAAATGATTTTGAAGTATATTTTTCAACCCTTTATCTTTAGAGGCATATATTTCCAATTTTCATGGAAACTTGAAAGAAAAAAAAAAAAAAAAAAACATGCCAACCCACATCCTCGCTAAATTGGGCCTTGTTAGCCTTTAAGTTTAGTAGCTAAACTCTTTAAATCTACTTTGAATATTTGAGAGAAAAATGATTTGTATGAATGACTGTTTTCGTTTGGGAGCACTTAATGTCACCATACAATATCTGCTATAAAACCACGTTAAAAATATGAAGTTCGAATTTTCAAAATATCGAATGTTGATATTTCAACGGTTCAACTCGAGTTTGATGGCTCGAAAACAAGTCAGATGTAATGCCACTAATGACTTTATTCAATTTTCTTAAATGACAGGTTGGATGAGAACCACCTACTACCTGAAAAATGTGAGAAAATGTCCACACCAACTCAACACACGTCCCCTTTTACATCACATTTACGCATTCCCAAAGGAGACAAACAATCTAAAGTCCTACATAGTACCATTATTTCACACATGTGCAATTAATAGGCCCTTCTCTATAATTGTCACTTCTTCAAACCTGTCTTTCCATAATAATTGATATGATATAGTGACACTAAAAAGTATGCGTAAATTAATATACAGGGTGAGTCACACTAGATTCGATTCTCTTTTGAGGCGTCATATTGAAAAAACTCTTGACCATCTCTTATCCCTAAGTAAGATTGTAAGAGTCAGACTCTGCAGACACGACCCGAGCCGAGTTTCGGATTAATCGGTCCAGTTGGTTCCGGATACCAGGAGCTTTAAGAAAAAAAAAATTATACATAAATTATACACTCAACATCATTTTATAGTTATGAATGTTTGTAGTTTAGTTTGTTTATTCATTTATCTATTAGAAAAGGAAAATGCATTGATAATATGGAGTTGGAGGTAGACTCTATATAGTGTTTTGGAACTACCTATATTGCTTTTTGTGTGTATAAAGACAAAATGGATCCGGTTCATGAACAATTCGAACTATGTTTTAAAATTCTGTTCTTAGAAGAAATTTCAAAAGCATTTCCAATTCCACGAAGTACAGTACGCAGTAGTATTACTTTGGATCGTCTTAATTGAATATAACGGAATGGAATTCTAAAATTAAATCATTGAAGACAATCTAATACTGCGTTTAAAATGCAATGTTCACTTTCCACTTTACAAAGTGAGCCAACGCCAGTTCTCTCAGAAAGGAATTGCAGATTCTCTCTCAGAAATTTTATTTAAAATTATCTCCGTAATATCTAATAAATCGAGTCTTATGAAACAGAATAGAGGAGATTTCATACGAGATGAAATGTAAGTTTGGGATAATAGTAACATTATTGTCAACATAAATAATAATCATAATCATAATAATAATATAGTTGTGACAATTATGTTAGAATGTCCCTTTCGCTTTTGCGATAAACATGAAACAAAGTCACACCTTTTTGCGTGGAAATTTCTCTCTTTGATTGTTTAATTATTCATCATTGATAAGTTTACAATTAGTTTGGGGGACCTTAAGGACATGTCGCCCATATGGTCCATTCAACCTTTGCCATGTGACCTTGTTTTCACCTCAAGTTTCTATACGGCTCATCACAAAATCGTTTCAGACACCGAACGATGTTGACATTGACGACCAAGGACACATACAAGCATTAACTTTAGGGGGCTTAGTCCATCCTTTACATTAAAAAAATGTACAATTTACTCCAGTCTGTGATATCGATTCAGCTCATCCGATCATTTAAACACAAACCATTATCTCACTCTTACTTTAATTACGGGCTATGTTCTTGTTGACATTCTTGCCCTTACAAAAACTTCCCTCATGACGACGACCGTGGGTAATTTCAGTGACAATGACAATGACGTTTCTTGTGTGTAGAAAGCATGAGTGTCATTGACGTTGTTCTGTCCCTAGAGTTCCGTGAATGATGTAACTTGAGGGTTATGCTTAAGTGGTCCAGTTTTAAATGATTTAGTGTACAATTTTATTTTATTTTTACTTAGAAAAGTCGATACGTGGCATCGAATTTATCTTCGACTCAACGAAAAGATATCACTACAATCATACATTCTTTTATCCACTGAGCTATATTCCTGACAGAAACAATTTTGTAATTTTATGATGTTCCATATGGTCCATTTGACATGGTCATGTGAACTTGTTTTTATTTTGAAGCTTCTTTAGTCCCCTTTATATGTTATCCAATATTTATTGGATTTGTATTTGACTAACAGTTTTTATTTATCTTTTTGGTGTTTTACAAACTTTTCTTGCCCTAAATAATTTAATTCATAGGGGTTCTATTTATCCACCTAATTCTTAAAATACCAGATGAGTCCGTGAACTAAATTCCGACACTTTGGGCCCTTTGTCTTTTAACTCTTTTAGGCCGGTGAGTGTAATGTTGGACCTATGTGAGGTGGACAGTTTGGTCTGGTTTAAAATCTGAGGTGGACCGTCCCATACTCCTATTATTTTAGAGCATTGTTTATGGCATTCTTGTCGATCTATTCAAAAGATTATACTTCATGCAAATTCGATTTTGTAGAAGTTGAAATCATTTTGATCCATTCAGTCAATTATGTGCATAAACCACATCCAAATTCGATTTCTTTGTATAAATTTAGTAGAATTTATTTATAGTCTGCCATTTTGAGGTCGGTTTTAACAAAGTTTTATACTTTTCTTAAATTCCAAGTCCAATTTAGCTAGAGTAATGTGACGATGATAAGAAATATTGAATAATTTTTCAATATTACTAAATTATTTCTAATATAAGATGAAGTTAGAACACTTATGAAATATTTCAGATAAAAGTTATATGCCTTTCAATTGTAAGATTATATCATATCTTTGTAATCATTAATCATTAACTATATTAAAAGAGCCAATGTTTTTCCTCTCAAAAATATTTTCCCCTCAAGTGTTTTTCTAAAAGGAGAAATATTATAAGAGGCCTTAGGAATGAAATTAAATCTACAATGAGATAGATGAAGCTCGAGGTCATGTATCTGCCATTAATGACGCCATAAAGTAGGAATCTATTATAATGGCATTGAATGATAGGTTGTGCAGAAAAATTACTAGGTTCTTTCCATTCACCACTAAGATGACTAATAAAATACCCCGCACTGAGAATAACCTATGATACATAAGGTAATTACTACTCAGAAGTTGCATGAGAATATGGTCAAAAGGTTATGTTTTATGTGTGATGAAAAATACACCCTAGCCATGTGTGCAAATATAAACACATAAACTTTACGCTAGTGATGATGATGAAGTTGTTGAAATGGTGTCCTAAAACCAATCGGGTTGGACCGGATCCGAACGGATCGGGTCGTTCTGATCTATTTAGTTCATGTGTAATAAGTTTATTATGATTAATAAAAGACACTTTTGTTATTATATATTTAGTTTACCTTTATGAACCAATTATGTTATTGTATATATAGTAACGTCCTTAGTATTAAATTGTGATAGAGAAACCATGATAGTGATTATGGTTGATGAGATCTCTAATCACTTTAATAAGTTTGATACTTAAATGTCTCTAGTCTTATGTACTTTCAAACAAAACATTGATAAGTACGATTAATTTAGCACATATTGGATGTCTTCTTATTTTATTGAAGATAGGGATAGATCTCAAATCATGAAGCGTGTAGACACTTGGGTATGACGTGGACGTGTATTAGAGAATGCGTACGTTAGACTGACCCACTTATATTAAGTGTCACAGTATGTGGCAGTTGTGTAATTATCCTGAGACCGGAGTCTTAATGGCATCACGGTGTGGATTGTCATGCTTTGACACTATTGAAGTTTCCACAGCCACGGGCGATCATGCGGTAGTTCTCGGGTGTGATATTGAAGCATGCGTAGGATACATGTTTGTTCGTCCGGAAAATTGCGTATCTTAAGAGTATGAGTAAATATTCGAAATGGCCTTCTTATAAGGAATTTCTAGCTCTCGTGAATCTTTGCAAAGTGAGAGTAAATGAGTTATTCTGAAAGAGCATGATATCCAGATTATAAGACACGGTCATTGATGTATTGACACTCGAGATACGATTGTATGGATATTATTACAGCGATAGGATTCTATTTACACGAGAATCGTTTTTCATATGAAAGGTAGTAGTCATTGCTTTTGACTCTTCCGATGATTGGGGGTCACGATGTGTTGCTAGACGATATTTCGTGATCGTTAGGTATGAAGGGCATTTTGGTAAATGCACTTTATGTCTACGGCCAACATATTCGGGAGCCTATCGGGGCACATACATAAGAACATTTAGCCGGATTAAAATGCGGTTATAGTGATAACTAAATAAGAAAAGTTTATCTCGACTATAAAGTGTTATAGTGATTAAATTAATATGATGGTATTTATTTATTATGAATAAATTAAATACAAGATATTAATTATATCAATTAATTAAAGAATGTTCCGGATGCCAATTTATGGCAGTTTGAGGCGCATGTTTTATGAGTATAAGACACACATGATTTTTTTCCTAAAAAAAGATACAAATGGATTTTGCAATTTAATTAGTAGTGTTATCTTGTATTAATATTAGATATATATATATATATATATATATATATATATATATATATATATATATATATATATATATATATATATATATATATATATATAGATAGATAGATAGATAGATAGATAGATAGATTTACACATATATGTAAATTGATTTATGGTTATACGTTGAAGATATATTCAATATGAGATATTGTCAATATATATCTTAGAAATTTATTTAATATGAGATATTAAATTAAATGAGATAAATTTTGAAAAATGTATTTTCCTTATTTTACTAGTAAAATATTTTATTTCTCCTTACTTCACTCAGAAGCATTTCCCATTAGGAATGAGAGACATATGGGGCGCAGGTCACCCTATATAAGAAATGGGTGACTAGCTCTTTTGTATCATCACAATTCCAATAGTTCATAATTTTGTGAAAAATAGAGAGCTTCTGTAGAGAGTATTTAGAGAGAGGAAAGGCCATTCTAGCAATTGAGTTTTCTAGTAGATATCAAGGAGGATTCGGCCGAGGTGCTCGTGTGGATATTGATAGAGGCCGGACACGTGGACGGCTTATACACAAGACGACTACTCTCTCCTGAGGCGGTCAAAGCTTCGATCTTATAGACCGGTCAATGTATCACCCTCTACTACTTAACGTGTTTCTTTGTTTTAAACGGAGTCGATTTTGGGATCGGAAATCAATTTTTAAATTCATTGCGTAGTAAAACTAGTTGATTTCTGTGAAGTTTTGGGAGAGATTGCAATGGACATGGGGATAAAAGGATGTGGCATGGGATCTTTGGACCATCTAAGACTACTCAACTATCCATGTGCACCTTATATGGACATGTAAATGCTTTAACACCATTAAGATCAAAGGCCTCTTAAAGGAAAAACCAATTACCATCCTCGTAGACAATGGTGCATCTATTAATTTGCTAGCCAACAAAGTTGCTGCGCAGTGTGTGACATAACCAATTCACCTTATTTTATCACGGTAATAGATGGAATGGAATGGTGAGTGAGTTTAAGTGCCCTAACTTGCCATGGATCATGCAACGGGTTTAGTTCCAGTAATATGCGAGATTGATTATGCTGAGAGGCTATGACATGGTATTAGGCGTATTGGAAGAAAATGTACAACCCCGTGGTCTTTGACTTCAACAAACAGCAGCCGGGTTTTACTAACGATGGAGAACAAATTATCTTTGAGAAGTCACACAAAAGAAGCCCGACTTAAGATGATCAATCAGTAAAATCATCACTAACAAACCGAAAAGGACTTATGGACTCTTGAGTGCCAAAATTTGATATAGGAACAACTCGACTCATATGCCCATTGAGCTGACTCATGTTTAATAAGAATATCATAAGGTGTTTGCAAATTCCCAAGTATTGACACCAAGGAGGGGCTATGAGCATCCCATAAGTTTAAAAGAATGTGTTGAACTTGTGAAACTAAACCCTTATATGTATGCTCATTGCCAGAAAGATGAAATATAGACTGGATCAAATGCTACAACGAGGATTATACAACACGATAATCATCCATTTGCATCACCCATGCTCATTGTGAAAAAGAAAAATGGAACCTGGAGATGCTGTGTGGATTACTGAAGGTTGAATGAGTTATTTGTCAATAATAGCTATCATATTCCTCCAATTGATGAATTGTTTGATGAGTTAAAGAGTTCTAGGGAATTTTCTAAAACAAACTTGAGGTCTGGATTCAATCAGATTTTGATTACTGAAGATGATGTCGAGAATACTGCCTTCGTAACTCACCATGGCCGATTTGAATTCAAAGTGATGTCATTCAGGCTCACAAATGCCCTAGCCACATTTTAGATAAGTATGAATGAGACGCTGATACCATACTTGAGGATATTTGTGCTGGTATTTTTTAAGGACATCCTAATCTTCAAGCCTAACATGCAATATCTTAAAGTGGTTCTAGAAGTTTTGAAGAAGAACCAATATCATGCTAAATTTCCAAATGCCTTTTTGGAAAAACCAAGGTGGAATACTTAGTCCATGTCATACAGGAGGATGAAGTGCATGACGACCCAAGCAAGATATAAGCCACGTCAGATTGGCCCCAACCCCATAACATGACTAAACCAAGAGGGTTTTTAGGCCACACAAGTTTCTATATGATATTTGTGCCCCATTATGGGATTATTGCTAAACCCTTGAATGACATATTCAAGTAATATAGGTTTTGCCAGATTTTGGAATTCCATTTTGCATTCAAGCAGATGCATGTGACAAAGGCTTAGATTGCTATTGAATCTTTGGATCAAGATCGATACTAAGAGTAATCAAAATACTAAGATTAAGACTAACAATTATCAAATAACCGATAAAATTGTTAAAAACCCTATTTTTTATCTCGCACTTCCGAAAAAACTTAAAATCAAGGTACCAAACCCCTAAAAAACCTTTTTAGGTTGGACGGGAATGAATGAGGAAATACGGAAAAGCCAACTCATGTTTCCACTCTATTTTCATTACGAAGATGTATCACGTCAGGATCCGTTGCTCAAACCGAATCACGCCAACGTTATGGAAGTTCCTGGATCGTGTAAAATAAGATTAGTACCAAAGGCACCACCTTCTATCAAAAATGGAAAATTGGCTATGGAGATTCCGTGCGGTCATAAATTAATAATACAGACACAAACAAAACAAGAAACTTGTGTCTTATCTAAGCAAGAACTTCAACTATAAGAAGACGGGATTGTCATCTACGAGAATGAAATCCTGGTAGTAACTAAATGGAAGCCATATTCAAGGCAAGCCCTTTGTCATCAAAATTGATCAAGAAAGTCTGAAGTTCATTCCGGATCAGAGGGTCGCTACAACACTACAAAAAAAAGGGTGATCAAGTTACTTGGGTTGGATTTCGCTATTGTGTTTGAAAAGAGAAGCGAAAATTTAGTGGTTGATGCATTGTCCAGGAAAAATCATGTTCAGTGACAATTATTGGTTGTGAGCATAATATCTCTTTCTTGAATGCAAGAAGTAACTTTTAGCTACAAAGGTGACATAGCTTTTAAAGAAAAATTTAGGGCACTAATGATTAGTATAGCCTCAAATCCCCACTACATAATGCACCATAGGATTCTTTAGTACAAATGGAGGATATATGTAGGAACCCATAGAAGTTTGAGATCTAAATTGACATGGAAGTTGCATTCAAGTCCAATAGGAGGTCATTCAGGGATCAGGACATGTTATATCAAGATTAAGAGACTATTTTATTGCCCCCAACTTAAGAAGGATGTTCAAGAAATTATCAAAAATTGTATTATTTGTCAGCAATGCAAAAGCCTACATGATAAACCTCAAGAATTGCTCCACCCACTACCAATCCCTCACATGCATGGTCCTAACTCAGCATGGATTTTATAAAAGGATAGCCAAAGTTTGAAAGAAAGGAAGTTATCATGGTAGTAGTGGAAATGTGACCAAGTTCAACCATTGTATCCTACTTGAGAAGAAGAGACAAATAGCATCACAAAAACGTGGAATAAAGTATGAATAATACTTAAACAAACAAAATAAATACCATTCAAATTAATTCGCATGATTATTATTCATATGGTTTTTTTTGCTTGTACGATTAGTTTTATCTTAAGATAAATATAACTCATTAATACTCATGTGAGACAATTAATGATTCTCTGTCTTTATGATTATTTAATTTGATTGATAGTAAATTATTTAATAAAGAGTATTTGTAGTTGTAATAGAATATTGGGGGAAGGGGCTACAAGGACAAAAAAAACATAAATGGGTCTGCAAGGACATTTTTCTTTTTCAGATGTAATAAAGGACAAAAACAAAATATTTGGACAAAAATACCCCTTGTTACTTTTACCCTTCTACAAATAGTAACAATGAAGAAACAAGTAGTAATAAAAATTTATAAAATGTTGTAACATCCAATGAAAAAAGTAATGGGCTAAAAACAAGTAAGAAACAAAACTTATTTGTTAAAAAAATAAGTAAGTAATACCAGTAAAATGTCAGAATAGCAGGTAATGACCCGTAACATTAAAATGTCGTAACATCCAATAAACAAATAAGTAATAAAACCTAAGAAGAGGTAGTAACATGACCCGTAAATTGTCGTAACATCCTCGTAACATTCTCGTAATGACCGTAAAACGAGCCCGTAAAATATAGTAATGACCAGTAAAATATAGTAACGGCCATTAAACAAGTCGTGACATTCTCGTAAGGTGTCGTAACATCCTAAAATTGTAATAACGTAATAGTAACAACCCTAAACTTTCTCAAAAAAAAAAAAAAAAATCATCCATACGCAGTTTCTTCTCCGCGGCCTTGTCTTCTCCGGCGGCTCAGACATTTGCACCTCCGGTGGTTCCCCCATCAATTCAGCCTGACCCAACAAACCTCGCCGTCGTCGGATTGAACGGAACAGTGGATTTGTGACCTCGAAAGAGAGAGCAAGCGGAACGAACGGGCGGCCCCCAATCGCCACCGCACTCGCCTCTCTACCGCCCCATGCCTCCATTCTCTCCGGTCTGCAATTCCAACGCCCCATGCCTCCATTCTCTCAGGGATTTCGATTAAATTTTAGAAGTAAAGGATAGCCTTTACGTTCGTGTTGCAGAGCTTCTTAATTCAAATCATCCAAATTACTACCAAATCATCGGAGAGGAGAAGGAAGGCAGCAAGGCCTTGATTTTCTGGGATTTTGAAGGTTTTTGCTCCAATTTGAAGGTTGAAGCAATGAATGGGGTATAAACGGCTGGAACAAAATTTGTGAAGAGGCGTTTAGGGTTTTTTGAACGCCTCCCTCTCAACGTAATTAAAAAGGGTATATCGGTAAGTTTGCACATGTTTTGTCCTAATTAATATCTAGTGTACTTGGAACCGGATAATTGAATTAATATGTCCTTTTCGGCAAAAAACTATAGAATATTTGTATAAATTATACGCAATTAAAACATTACACAATTTTTTTGACACATTATATTTTGATGATGTTTATTAGGTTGGAAAACACTTATGGGGTATCTAAAGATATACCATATACTTGAGATAAATCTTCATTTGATACTAATAAAATACATGAATTTATAACTAAAAAACCTTATCGTATTTAAAAGAATGAAAATGTAACATGACGAGTTTGATTCATTGGCTGAGTAAGAGAAGTAAAATAATTCTACAAACCATAAAATCATTGTATAACAATTGTCATTAAAATGTATCATGGTTTTTTTTTCTTTCAATAAATTTTTTTTTTCCTTCCAATTTACTATTGCCCAACTTTACCTTCGAGTTGTGTTGTCAAAACCCGATATCATCGCAATTACTATAAAATATATATCTAGATTCTGTCAAGCAATTCAGACATGAGGTATAAAATAGATTTCATCTAGCATTTCATTGATTTTGTCAAGCATTTCAAACCCCCAATATCATAACAATTCCTGTTAAAGATCTTGATTAAGTCAAGCATTTCGGACCCAAGATATAAAATAGATTTCGTCAAGCGCTTCATAGATTTTGTCAAGCATATCAAACCCCAGATTATAGCAGTTCCTATAAAAGATCTAGATTCTGTCAAGCATTTTAGACCCGAGATATAAAATAGATTTCATCAAGTATTTCAAAACCGTCTATAGAGATTTGCATGCCATAAAATGGTGATCGAATAGGTGGAGTAGGGAGGTTTATGCTGATATCTAATTATAGTTCTTGAATGATTTGTTTGACTATGTGTTGTAACTTTCATTTTGATATGATTTTGTTCATATGCCCTTTTATGTAGCTTTCTTTTCATAATCATTTGTTGCAATTGATACAACACTGAATTAGTCTTCATCAAAATAAGGTAGTTGAGTTATAGCTATATTTACGTTACGGTATTCATTGAACACCATAAAATGATCATTCGAATTAGTGATTTCTACAACAATGTTCTAAGCGAAAGCTTTTCTTAGCATGGTTAAATATCAATCCCTCGGGTTGTCACATTTCAGAATATTTTGATATTTTTTTTATGACCATATAATATATAATCTTCAAGCTAAATGTGATGTGTTTCGAGGTCTCCCTAATTAACAAGAACAAGTCCATCAAGTGAATCGATCAATTAGGTTTCAAACATGATTATTATTCATGGAATCTATTTTAGATCTCCCGGCTTCAAGTCATTTCTTTTTGTTTTACCTTGTATGTATCTCCTTACGAATAATTCCAAGTTGAACACACCAACACATCTCTATAATTCAAAGGGATCTTTACTAGACTCATAGAATACTTGTGTGTCGTTAACACTGTCTTGCACTTCGATCATCACCATGATGTGTCTGTTCTTGTTTCAATGGTTTAATGTATATTTGTGATTCTAAATTTTTTTAGATCTATTAATGAACCCACTGCTTCGTTTATAATAATTAAACAAAGAAACTCTTTCCATAGAAAGCAACATGTCAGGGTGCGGCGAATTCTAATTTTTTATTTTTTCCGTGGAGGCACTGGAGAAAAAAAAAAAATTGATGTGGCAAGGATATAAATGATATCTTTGCATTTTTTTAACTGCAAAATTACATAGTTCCTCCTCGAGTTGTATGTCTGCCCCTGATGTCAAGATATAAATGACTTTACTCTATAGGATAGTAAAATAATACCTAGTAGAATCTCTCACAAAGTATCATATGTCAGGCTTAGCTCCCATCTCATAAATCGCACTATCTCCTACTACACTGGGGCGAAGCCAGGAAAGTGGCAGATTTGAGGCGGAATCAGAAGAACACAATTTTTTTAGGTGTGTCGGGACTCTAATTTTTTCGAGTAAAACGTCCAAATTTGGAAGAAGTGGGTCAAAACGCCCAAATTTGTGCAGCGCATATCGCCCAATTCCATCGTCACGCATTTAACCTTCTAAAATACACAAAAACCGTCAAAATACACAAAAACCGTCCAAATGTGGACGGAACCGTCAAATTCGGACGAAAAACCGTACACTTTTCAAACCTTCATCAAATCGTCAAATTTGGACGATGTAATCAAACGCACCGTCAAATTTGGACGATTTGATGAAGGTTTGGGACGGTTTCATCCACTTTTAAAAGAACCTTATCAAGTTTTATTTACTTTTTTCACCTACTTTCACTAGCCTCTGTCTTCACCGCTTAATGCACTCCAAAAATCACCATTGTTGAGTTTGTGGTCCTTCAAACGAAATAAACAATAAAACAATCAATACCGGGGTTGTTTTTGCAAAGAAATGGAGTAAGATTCATTCACCTAAAGAATTATTTACTATTGAAAAATTTATATATCGTGTTTGTTTTTATTGTTCTTTGTTCACATGAATGTATTATGTTAAAAGCGCGTTTAATTAGCGTGTTTGTTTTTATTGTTACTTGTTTTTAATGAAAAATTTATTTATCGTGTTTGTTTAAATTTTGTTCAATTAGCGTTGTGTAGTATGTATGCGGTATTTAGGGTAGAGAAATGATTAATTTTGATGTTATTTTTGATAATGGAATTGATATTTTGATTATATACATTTTCATTGTTGTTGAAGCAAGCGTGTTTTATTGGTTTGGTTATTAGTTGATTATGTTGTTGTTGTAGAAAGATGCCAAATCCGCCTTGAAAAATATATGGTATCATTTTACGAATTTTGTAATAGTATGAGAACATTTTTTTAAATTAGCGTAAATGATTATGTTAATTAAAAATTGAACCAAACGACACACTCATCGTTGTTTGAAAAACCAAAATCAATATCTCGATCGAATTCTATGGTACGCCTCACCGACTGACGAGGTTCTTAGAATTGCATGCTTTCCCTGGGTGTTTTCGATTCCTTCCGATCCATTTGTGTCATGCCTAATCTCCAGGCTTTGTATTGGGGCTCCTGGTAGGTAGCTCGTGAGAAAATTTCATTGAGTCCGCTTCAATAGAGCATCTTTCCTGTCCTCGCTGACTGGTAATCCTCACCGGAAGTGAGGCACCCCTTTAGATCGAAAATATAAGGTCTGTTTACGGCTCCAGACGGCCTCTGCTCTCCTCGTCATCATCAAGTATTCTATGACGTGGTAAAAACCATAATTTATGCTTTCTTACCCCCCTGACGTTACAACACAACATAACACAACGATTATATACCAAAAACAATAAACAGATGAATAGTATATGTGTACATATATGTATATATTTGCATATGTATATACATATGTATGTATAGATGTGTCTATATATGTGTATGTACTTGTATATATGGGTATATATATGTATATGCATGTGTGTTTAAGTGTATACATATGTGTCTATATACGTGTATACTTATGTACATATATATATATGTACATAAATATGTACATATATATATGTAAATGTATGTATATATATGTATGAATACATATGTGTCTATATAAGTGTGTATTTATGTACCTATATATATATGTACATAAATATGTGTGTGTATATGTGTATATATGTATGAATACATATGTGTCTATATACGTGTATATATATATATATATATATATATATATATATATATATATATGTGTGTGTGTGTGTGTGTGTGTGTGTGTGTGTGTGTGGTGTGTGTGTATATATGTGTGTAAATGTAAATGTATGTGGATATATGTATGAATACATATGTGTCTATATACGTGTGTGTATATATATATATATATATATATATATATATATATATATATATATATATATATATATATATATATATATATATATATACACACTCACACACACACACACCCCCCTAATGTATAAATATTATTATTTCATATTCATTTCTTCACAGAAAACTAATGCAAAATTTTAATTCTTTCACAGATGACAACATTTTGTCTATTAGGTTTGCATTTGGCGGAGAGTGGAAATATGATGAAAGAAGCGACAAATGGTCTTATAGAAAATGAACATTTTATATGATTCTTATAAGTAACGATACGACATTGGATGACGTCAAACAGAAAGTGTGTTCGAAAGTAGGAATTGATGTATCCAAAAATAGATTGGTAATGAAACTTTTGTATCCAAACTGCGAGCTGAGGGACCGATTGATGTTTCGGATGACGAGACATGGATAGCATACCTTCGTGATGTGCGTAGACAAGAACCTGTAAAACTGTGTGTTAACGCTGAACTGGTTATTGATGATGATGAGCCGGAAGACAGGTTGGAAAACACATTTAACTTAAATGAAGAACCGATAGTTGATAGAGGATTGAAGATTTTACACCGAACTTTATAATATTCGCAATCCCGTGATGATGTTGTACAAACTCCACCGCCTCGGCCCCTCATGAAAATGTCATCCAAACGAATACATGTTTCGGTGATCAAGTAATTGATGTGTCGAGTGAGCGTGGCTATGATTGGGGATTTATTGCAAATATCATTAGTCACCATTGGACTTACCGCACAATGAACAACGATGGGTCGGATGTGTGCATCTATGAAACGGCCGAACGCTCAGGCGAGAATGTAGATCGACGACCCACACACGTGATGGGCGGTTTATGCGAACTAGGATGCAAGCACCGATGCAACGGGCCCTACTATCGGCGGATCTTTCACGAGTTATCCGACCGCACCTTTGCCTTGAGAACACCGACCGTGGTCACACATTTGGTATGGCAAGTGTCAATCGCAGTAGAGGTGCTCATTTCGGGTCTGGAATGGACCTTTCCCAAATTCCTCCATGTCCACGTGCTGAGACGTTTCAGACCGATAATCCGGATGTATTGTTCATCGGTAAAAGGTATAGAGACAAGGAGGATATGAAGGATAAAATGAGTTACCACGCACTGAGGCATGACTATATGTGGAAACTCGTCAGGTCAGACCAGGAAACGTTAAAACTACGATGTTATACTTCCGACCGATGCGAATGGAAGGTTGTCGGTAAGAGGGTTGTTGATTTGAATGTGGACGCAAGGGACGGACAACGTTGCATGATTTTTGAGATAACCGCGATACCGAAACCCACACTTGTGGACTAGAGCAACTAACCGACAATCACAGACAAAGCCAAGCCGGACCTATAGGTCGCTTTCAGAAGGATAGCCTCATAAAACTCGGCAAATGGATTCACGACAAAAGTTTTACAAGGCGAGGTGAAAAACGTTCAACATAGACTGAATTATCAAAGGGCCTATCAATGTAGACGAAAGCATTGGAACCGATCAGTGAAACGTTGAAATGTCGTATTGTAAATTATCGCCTACTTTTACATGTTGGAGGTAGAGAATGAAGGAACCATTACTGAGACATTGTTCCCCGATGCGCTTGGCGAGTGTTCAAGTATTGTTTCATGGCATTAGATCAAGTATTGAGGGGTTTAAATCCGTCGGCCAATATTAGTTGTGGACGGTACACATCTTAAAACAAAGTGCGAGGGACATTGTTAGTAGCGGTGGGGTGTAGACGCGGGCGACCATATCTTTCCGTTAGCTTATCTTGTGACCGACGGAGAGAGCCTTCATGCTTGGACCTATTTCATGGTTAACTTGAAGTCGATAATTGGGGAACGATCGACTTGGTTTTCATTTGCATGAGAGGTCCAGGTATAATTGGAGGTGGTATTACACGAATATTTCCAAACGCTTACCATGGCTAATGCTACCACCACATTGTCATGAACTGAATAAAAATTTGGTAGCACGGGATATTGTCCATTCACCTACGGGAAGCAACTTATACGTATTCGTAAACGCGCTCCAAATATTATTCCGTAAGATAATAGACATGGATATCGACCCAACCAAACTCGTATCGCGTTACCTACGGAGATTGGAGTCGATAAATGGGCCAGATCACAATTTCCCAAAGACACGTTACTCAATCATGACAAGCAACTATGTTGAAAGCTTCAACAATGTGATCGAGGATGCACGTAAGATGAGTATCGTGAATCTCTTTGATTACATCCGGGCATTGTCGTCGGTGGCATTGCGAGAGGAGAGAAAGCGCGAATCTTGCCGCACCGTCTTAGCCCCGAACCGAAAAGTTCTTGAATGATGTTGCTCGTGCCGTGAAAGAATTTCACACCGCATAGTATCGACCGAGACCAGATCAAGTTGGAGACATCGATTCTAGTGAGAAAGTGAATATGCGTAAGAGAGAATGTTATTATGGGCGCTTTGGGGACTACTGATTACCTTGCGTGCATGCTTGTCTCGCTATAAGTCACCGTTGTGAGAGTCCCTATGATTATTGTTCCCATTACTACAGAGCTGCCTGTTTACAACGTACATATGAAGGACGTGTTTTCCCAGTTCCTGTGGAGGATGATTGGATTCTTCCTGACTGGATAAAAAATAAACCTTCCCTCACTCCGCCTGAGCCTAGAGTGAGGGAAGGAGGAGAAACAATCAGGATGGGAGCTAGGCGGGGCCGACCTAGGACCTTGAGGATTCCTTCTCAAGGTGAGCCTACAGGTGCTAGGACGAGCAGAATGCCAACAGAGAGTACAACTCTGTGTTCCGGTAGAATTGCTCGAATTGCGGTAACCCTCGACATAGAAGGAATAGATGTCCCTTTCGTGCGCTTGTTCCCAATTGAATAAACCTTTATTTAATTTTATAAGACATTATGATTGTAACATATAATTTTTTTATTCTGTTTGCTTGCAATTGTTTTATCACATTGATTTTGACATTGTTATATCAATTAGAGGGTGAGTTGTAATTGTTACCTTACATAAGCTATTGTAATTTTTATATCACATTGTTATATCACGGAACGATTAGAGCGAATGTGAAAGTAAACAGTGGTACAAAAACTGCGAGATTAACTGTGTAATTTTTATATCACATTGTGCTTCTCATAGTATTTGCCTCTAACTGTGTAATGAATGGTTATTTTATCCTTTGTATCTATCATTATTTATCAGCTAAAAAAGCTGCAAATTGAAAATAATACATTTATTAAGATTATCAATATTAAGATTATCAAAATCCATTGAAAAAGATTAGCACTAGCACTCAAATATTATGCATTACAATTTGAGAAAAAAGATTACTCAACACGTAAATACTATACAACAAATATATAGTCGTCATCATGACCGTATGAAACATCATCGTCAGCATATTCCGGCACCCCGGCGGACCTAACGCACATAGCTGTGATGAGATAGGGAAAAAATATATATCCATCGCCTGCGTTGTCATTTGCTATCTGTCGAATCCTGGAGAGAATATACTCTCCGACGTCAAAGTATGATGTAATGGATGCGTACGCAAGTGCATACAAATCAAATGAAGGTAGGGTGTAGTTCACCGTGCCATACATATTGGTGGCCAAGAACATAATGAAGAAAGGAAGAAATCGACCGCGCCATGACCAGGGTGAAGGGCGGGTACGCCTCACACGTTCCCACAGATGAGTCTCCCCAAACAAAACAGCCATGTCACGCTCTAGTAATTCTGGAACATCAGGAAATAGAAAGAAATCCAAACCCTGAGGATTTTCTGGAATGTCATACTCGTTGTTGATCCATGCATTATTTAAAACGACGGGAACGCCGAACAATGACGCACCTTTCATTGATCCGTGTGGTAGATAGACAAGCATAATTCACGCACAATAGACCGATTCACGTGTTGAAAGCTTATTGGCATCCTGGGGACACCATGCCAACCGTTATCTCGAAACAAGTTTGCAATCAAAGTAGGAAGACTATCTATGTTCAATCGCTCTCCGAACTCTGACTCTTGCCATCCAGCTTAGTCACGTACTCATGCCTCTCCTCTTCTCGTTTCTAAAACGGCTTATGAGAGATCGCTCATCCAACGACAAATCAATTTCCTCGTTGGAAATGAACACAGGAGCATGTGGGTTAGCCATTGAAGGGAACACTAGATGAGATAATGAGAGAGTAAAATAAATGAGAAATTGGAGAGATGAATGGTTGTTAGAGGATTTGTGAATATATAGATTTTTTTTCCAAAAAGGTGGGACCCGCCGATAGTTCGATGGGACACGTCCAATATTTGGACGTATATATTCACACACTATCTTCGACGGAATCGTCCAATATTTGGACGGTGTCGTCCGATTTGGACGGTCATATATGAACAAGATATCTAACGTGTGGGGCCTCGTCTATTATTGCACTATACGACACGTATCGCCTCGCCATAAAAGCATACGTCACAACAACTTTAAAAGGTGAGATCCGCCGATAATGACCACATTTGTCAGTTCGATGGGACACGTCCAATATTTGGACGTATATATTCACACACTATCTTCGACGGAATCGTCCAATATTTGGACGGCGTCGTCCGATTTGGACGTTCATATATGAACAAGATATCTAACGTGTGGGGCCCTGTCTATTATTGCACTATACCTATGTGTACTGCCCTGTGAAATTGGAAAATCAGGCCCATTTAACCTCTGACATTGATTGATTGATTGAAAGTATAGAAACCGTCCGAATCCAGTCACTTACCAATATTTTGGACGGAATCCGTCTAAATTTGGACGGATTCCGTCGAATTTTTGGCCGAAATCCGTCTAAATTTGGACGGAAATTTGGACGGTCATAACTCACCACCATTTGACGTGTGGGGCCCCGTCTATAGTGACACTATACCTATGTGTCCTGCCTAAATGCAATAATCACAACCACTTGAAGTGTGGGACCCGCCGATAGTGACCACACATGTCATGTCTTATCCTTTGACGATTCAACAGTAACATTGATTGATTGAAATTATAGAAACCGTCCGAATCCACTCACTTACCAATATTTGGACGGATTCCGTCGTATTTTTGGCCGAAATCCGTCTAAATTAGGACGGAAACTTGGACGGTCATAACTCACCACCATTTGACGGATTCAACAGTAACATTGATTGATTGAAAGTATAGAAACCGTCCGAATCCACTCACTTACCAATATTTGGACGGCGACACACATGACACGATCGTGACATCATATTGATCCCGCCCCATTCTCCTATATATACTATGAGACATCCCAAATAATCATACAAGAACGAACAATTAAAAGAACTTCGGTTATTTTTACTATACACTGAAGCAAATGGATTTTCCAAGTTTCTTTAAAGTTCTTGATGGCGGTTTCGCTACAAGTTTGGTATGTCATTATTAATTAACTTACATTTATATAACTTATATTATGATTGAACCAACATGATATGTTTCTTTTTTCATAGACGCTACCTCAAAGATGGTATAATAGGTGGAATGACACGATGGGGAACATAGATATGACCGTTCTCAGAAGCCGATTAGGGACATGGGAAGTGAGGATTGGAGCCGCAGACAATGGAACTCTTTGTTTCTTTGGGGAAGGTTGGGAGGAGTATGTGGCCGCTCATGACTTGAATGAGGGGGAGTTTATAGTGTTTGAACACATAGGGAATTTCATTTTCGACACTATTGTCTTTGGATCACACTTCTTGTGAGAAGACTTTTCTGCTTCCGATGGTGAAGAAGATGATGCAGTGCAAGTCACCAAAATCCCCATTTTCGATTACGCCGCAACCGGGCAATTTCACGTGGTTATGTGGTGAGAGATGGATTTGATGTCGTTTAGTTGTTTTCTTGTGTAGCTTTCTTCCTCATTGCAATTTTTAACAGTATTTAAAATTGTTTGTGATTTGTAGAATATTCCAATGCCATTTTGTGCAGCAAATGCTCGATGAACTTGACAGTGTATACCCCACAGTCACCATATGGACGTATATATCCACACACTAACTTGGACGGAACCGTCCAATATTTGACGGCGTCGTCCAATTTGGACGGTCATATATGAACAAGATATCTAACGTGAGGGCCACATTTATTATTGCACTATATACCTATCTCAGACGCCCTCGACATAAATGCATAAGTCATAACCATTGAAAAGGTGGGACCCGCCGATAGTGACCACATTTGTCGGATTCGATGGGACACGCCCAAATGCATATGGACGTATATATCCACACACCAACGGGACGGAACCGTCCAATATTTGGACGGCGTCGTCCAATTTGGACGGTCATATATGAACAAGATATCTAACGTGTGGGGCCCTGTCTATTATTGCACTATACCTATCTGTACGGCCCTGACATAAATGCATAAGTCATAACCATTGAAAAGGTGGGACCCGCCGATAGTGACCACATTTGTCAGTTCGATGGGACACGTCCAAATGCATATGGACGTATATATCCACACACTAACTTGACGGAACCGTCCAATATTTGGACGGCCGTCCAATTTGGACGGTCATATATGAACAAGATATCTAACGTGTGGGGCCCGCTTATTATTGCACTATACTATCTCAGACGCCCTCGACATAAATGCATAAGTCATAACCATTGAAAAGGTGGGACCCGCCGATAGTGACCACATTTGTCAGTTCGATGGGACACGTCCAAATGCATATGGACGTATATATCCACACACTAACTTGGACGGAACCGTCCAATATTTGGACGGCGTCGTCCAATTTGGACGGTCATATATGAACAAGATATCTAACGTGTGGGGCCCTGTCTATTATTGCACTATACCGAATCTTCTAATTTGGACGGAATCGCCCAATTGGACGGTCTTAACTCATGTGTGGGCCCGAGAATCGTCCAACCGCCCAAGTAGCCCGTCCAAGTTAAATGGAAACATTGATTGCTTGACAAGACAATACCATGACCTCGTAATTGATTCAATTTGGATTAAAATTCCCAATATTTACGCCAATATAACCCCCCTCTATACCTTCTCCCTCTCTCATTAGTCCTCACGTTCTTCAAGTTCCTTTTGTCTGTAACTTCCCACCTTGTACCCTGATCCACATTTTTAAAAACTCCGGTGAAAATGTCGACCGATTCCCCTCCTTCGCATACATTCGGATATACAATCCACGATAATCTAATTCTCCCGGCTTGGCATCCTCACCGCCGGTGAGTCACCTAGTATACCTTATGTGTATGGCGACGAGGATACGCCGCTATATCGGTTCACAACACAACACGAGCGTGTCAATTGGTCTACATATTTTCATGATATTGCTGTTGTTGCAGAGAGGAGGATGGAATGGGATACCTTGTATAGGTTGGGAAAGGGCCGGGTGGATTACCTTTGGGAGCTAAGTCGAAGATCTCAGTGGTCTTGTGAGTGGTTGATAAACCGCGATTGCAGTTTTCTTTAGAAGTCCCATGTTGTGAGGCTTAACAGACGACAAAGAAAAGGGTGGCCGGGTAGAAGGTGACGACCCTAATGAATCGACTATGAGGGTGGCTGTTAGCTACATCAGCGCTCAAATTCCTTCATCCCTATGAGGGACCTACCAGGATGCAGAGATTCATATGAAGAAGATCATTGGAGCGCCTCGCTAAGAGTCCCCCACCTACCTCCACTATGAATCGATCAATCGTTCGTGAATTCTACACTTTGGTGAGGTCTAAAATTGATGCGGCCATTCCAACTTCAGGTGTGTACACGCTACGTGGAGTAAATGTCTTCTTTTCATCGGATTGGATCAATCGCTACTATCGTATGCGAACTCGGAAACGGCGAAATCTCGGACACCCGATTTTACGAATTCCGTAATCGCCTTGAGTATCACGACTATCCTGGAAGAATGGTTGCGTGTTTACTTGAATGGATTGGTAGTAGCGTGTATGGTACCGTATACACTTTTAATCCGAGCAATGCCTTAAAAGCTTTTTCGTTTGCCTTTTAACGCGTGAAGTTGATTTTGGAAGTGATATCGTTCGTAGGATTGGTGAAATATCGCTTAACTTGCTTGGTGATGGTTATCTCTGTATTATCCATTTCTTATCACCGCTCTATGCAAGAGAATTTCACGCACTGCAGTGTATGACAATGATGACATTGGTGAGGAAAGTATCCCAATCACCTTTGTGACTTTCCGTGGTTTGTTTAGGAGCGAAGACGCATGGTTTACCTTTTGTGACTTTCCTTGGTTTGTCTAGGCTTTGCCTCTCTATGTCTTTGTTTCTAAAGTTTAATGTCTTGTATTTATATATATTTATCTCTTTGTTTCTAAAGTAAATTCTTGATTTCGTAATCTACATGTCTTCACTGAAACTTTCAGTCGATGATGAATGTAATAGATAAACGAGGAAGTGCATTTGCCTCATGTAATAGATAAACTTTTGAGTAAACCGTACTACTTGGAATGAATTTGAATATCAAGGCGTTGAGTGATAATATCAAGAGGTGTAAGTATGTGAAGCCTAGTCCGTCCGTAATATAATATCAAGACTAGTGTCCCATTACACTAGTCTATCCCACAAAAATAAATCAAATGAATAAGAAACTAACATAAAAACGAGCCGATATAAACATAAGTTAATATAAATATTACAACGACATAACTTGGTATAAAACAAACAAAATGTCATGCCATATACATCAAATTCACAAAAATAACTACATATCTAAAGATCTATATGCACCGATTAAACATACGCACACAGACATTTTATGTCTAAATAACATCATGTTTTCGAGTCCGATCGGTTCAAGCGTAGTGGAGTGCATCATATGCTCGATGAACTTGACCGTATACACCCCACAGTCACCCCCCGCATTGCATTGTAAATTTCGATTAATCGCTTGATAATAAGATAATGTACACTATATAGTATTATAAATACATTGACGTTAATAACACTTACGGGATTTTCATTTGTGGTACGTTCTCGGCCTTAACTATTTTGGCGAGAACAGGAGGTCGGCTGCGGATCAAGCATTTTGGGTGGTTACGTAGTCGATCATTCGTCTCAAGCACTCTCCTCAACACCACACCAAAGTGTTTCAAAGTTTCATGGATTTACGGTGTGCGATTCGTACTTTGTCCACGCCAGACAATCGAACACTAAGGCTGCCATTTTGGAATAGAAAATTGAATAGCAGACCAGTTGTCCGTGATATATGGCCCAGGGCATGTACACCACCGAGTTTACATCCCATTTTGACGCGATCTCCCTCATATCATCTCGAAACCTCTACCGCCTCGGCGCCCTTCCTTGGTCCTTCCCTCCAAGCGCAAAGCTGCAGGCGAGCCAGAGGAGATGACGGTCGGTGGGATGAAAGGCATCTGGATATGCTTCCCGTTGACGGCGCGATTAGGTCCAGGTACCCATCCACATCTTTGTCCGCATTCAAAAAATAAGCATACAGATGATGCAAATCAAACATATGAAAATTTCATAAATATGAATATGATTTCACAAGATACATACCGCTCCATCTAGCTCTTTTCAGATTTTCGTGGAGGCGAAGCGAAACACGCTTTGTCCGCTTTTCATCTATACTCGATCCTCCAACGTATCACTGTAGGAATATATATAGCGGGTGGCGTCTCTTGTTCGTACCAGTCGTTGAAACGCTTTTCCAAAGGTTGAGGGAATTTTTTCAATGGCGTCCATCTGTCACCGCCTGGAAGATTGACTACGAACGACCCGTCAGTTAGATGTTTTGGTGGGTTAATAGTCTGACGGGTCGTCAATCTTCTGTCCGGTTCACCGTCGCCCTTTCCTTTCCCCACTGCCAGTTCACTTGGACCACCCGCTATACAGAAGGACGAGTTATACTACATGCTTATTGACAAACTAATTTCTAGTTACCAAATAAAAATGCACACACTTATCTGCATCGAATCCCACTCAGACTTGGAGTTTCTTACGTCCGTAGAGGCTCTTAACGTATTGTCGGGAGTTCTTTGTACCATGTATTAAAGAGATAATGAATTAACGAGAGTAATAATATAACCTACTTTCTCGATTAAATAAGGAAATCAAACAACTTACCATAATTCATCTAAGGCTCTATAACAAATCCTCGACCGTGACATGGCCTCAGGAGTACTATGCAAATTATAATCGATATCGTCAATTAGAAAATAAGAAACAATAAAATGCGTATGTTGATGTCACGAAATACCTATCATATGGTCCGTGTCGAAGCCCTCCTCGGGTGTACGTTCCCCAAGCCTCTCCTGAGTATGACTGGGATCCCGAGAATCACGGCCTGTAGGTGTATCGGTCTTCCGGCTACCTTGTGGGGTCACTAAACCACCCTCTGCGAGTCGAGCCTCAGCACCGGATCCCTGGCTACCTTGTGGGGTCACTAAACCTCCCTCTGGGAGTCGAGCCTGAGCACCGGATCCCTGGTTACAAGCATATTAATATATTAGATTCGTGTGTAAAATTGACTCTTGAGTTTGGATTCGTGTGCATATTAAATACGGGTGTCAAATTATTATGTGCAAGATAATTCATACCTGGCTGGCTAACTGCTGTTCCATGAACAATCTAAACTGACTCTTGAGTTCAACCTAACTCGACCTACTAGTGTCCCTTAACTCGAGTCGCTTTTGCCAACGAAGCTCTCAACCCCGACTCGGTATTTGCCCACGCAATCTTAGAAGCTCGAACTCCGAGTCGGTTTTTTCAAATGCACTCTTGAGCTCTCAACTCCGCAGTTACTTCTATCCAACTCTTGTTGGATGAGTTCCAATAAGAACGGCCTCCGTGGCTCAACCGGTAGCGTTTACCGATATCGTCCGATCGCCTTCCAGGTTGGCGAGGTAGTCGATGCTCTGTCCGCCTCATTTGCGTCGTTGAGCGTCCTCTTCATCAAGCTGGTGGCGCGCCACGTTGTAAGGTATGGCCGGAGGGCGAGTCGTG